>LZPO01075988.1:148082-161065 GCA_001675575.1 Neotoma lepida | reverse complement strand
CCTGGGAAGAGGCAAGTGGTCCAGTCTGGAAGTAGAGTTAGATTGGGGAAGACACTGAATTCAGAAAAATAACAACACAGATGGTCTCTGTGGGGTCTTGTAGACAATGGCAAAGACATGGGCTGTTGCCTCAAGAAACAGGGAACTGCATCTGAAGAAACAGAGGTGACACAGGCTAACAGATATGTTATCAAGATCTTTCTGGCTACTGAGCAGAAAAGAAGTTATCGGAGGGCAAACACAGCTAGATGCATTCAGAAGCCATTAAAGTACCCAGGCAAGAGACATGGCAGCTTAGATTAGGCAGGGGCCAGCGATGCTTTAAAATGGTTCAGCTTAGCATTAAGTTTGAGGGCCAGGCTGTCAAGATATGCTAATGAAAAGCCATCAAGCAAGATCTCAGGCCCCCAGCCTGGGCTTGTGTCCTGGATGATGCTGTGACCAGCTTAGGTGGAGATATCTAGTAGAGGAGTGGGACAGGTGGAAATCATGAGTGTGACTTTGGCTGTGTCACACTGAAGGTGACTATTACACCAGTAGAGATAGAGCCAGCATGGCCANTTCAATGTACTGTCTCAGCTCATGGATTTGAGGTCATTCGTAGGTAGAATGCACAGAAGGTACTGGCTGAAACAACCTGGGGAAAGGCAGTAATCACAGAAGAGAAAGGGACACTGGAATGCCCCAGTGCTTAAGAAATGAAAGAAGATTTAGGGAAGGTCTCTGAGAAGATTTGACCTCAAAGCCTGCCTGGGGTCTCCTCCAGCTCCAACATTCCATGCTTCTTATGCTTCTTCTGAAAGATGCCACACATTTGACCCAGACATTGACGTAAACTGCTATGTGTTGGTAATACAGCATAACAAGAGGCAGTTTAGCCTAGTGAATATGATCATGCACAGAGTCTTGTCTCAGGCCATATGAATTCAAGCCCATGCTCTTGCATTTCATAGCTCTGTAACTTTGAATAGTGACACTTCACTTACNGTGTAAATAATGTGAGAGTTGAGATAGTGTTTAGAAAGTGCTTAAGACGATGGCTGCTTATATGTTCAATAAGATCTGGCTGTGTTAGCAGCCATTACTTCATGCCAATTAGAATACTAAGTGCTGAAATGGAAATAAAACTGGAAATCTAGTGAATTACATATTGGGTAACGTAGTTGTTAGTGTGGATGTCCCAAGACTTNTGTGAATTCAAAAATCATACCNTTGTCACAGAATCTGTGTTGGAGTTAGACAAGTCAGCATCCTTGTTCTGTAGCAACCTCCACTCAGATAAATCCTTACCAGCCTGGCCCACGCATGTTTGATCCAGGTACTCCTCCTATAGGGGATTGCTTCACTCTTCTCTGAGGTCTCTCCCTCCACTCTCTCCTCTCTTCTCACCGCTCCTCTTCCCTCCTCTCTTTCTCTCCATACATTTAGATGTGTGTATATGCATGAGTGGAGTATATTTATGCTGTCAATATCTTTAAATGCCACTGACATAAAAACTACTTAAGCATTTGTGTGCATCCAATGCACTGGTGTGTGATTTGGGAACTGCAAATCCATTAAACAATGCAAAACTGTGGACAGAAAATAAAGAACTCACAGCAAATGATCAACTCCATTAGGATTTTAATATTTTCCCTTCTATAACCTTACACAAGGAAGGTCCAAATTCTTTGTTCCCTGTTATGTTAAGCCTGTTACAGAGAAACACAGGCTGCAGTTTCTCTGAGGCTACATTCCAATAAAATCCTTCACATTGAAACCTGGTGTCAACCTTCACAGCCTAAGGAGTCTGTCTTGGTGACATTTGCTCTATTCGGGGCAGAGGCTGACTATTCTGGGGAACTTCCAAAGCAGGCTGAGTGGAAATGTTCTCAGGAAGAACTTTGTAATAATATAGAGAAAGGCCCCTGTTACACACATGACCCAGTAAGACCCTGCTTAATGTTTTTCTCTTGGTTTTCAAATTCCACTATGGAATTGTAAAAGTAGAGCCAGTCTGTCCCTTGGGGCTGTGTTCTCAGTACCNTGTTAGCTAGCACTCTGCCCTTGAGCTCCTGAGCAGTAAGCAGACTGGAGAGGCTTAATGAGAACATAGAGTGCAATCACATGGACCTGAAGTAGAATCTGCACTCTGCCCTCCCTGCTCATTTATTCATGGCATCTNTCTCAATGCCATTCTCCCTTCCCACAAGTATTTATTGGTCCACCACATGCTAGACCACCTGGTGAGTGCAATAGATTATATAGGATCCATTTTTGCCTCTGAATAAGATAAATTCACAGTTAAATAGAGACAGACACAGGTTATTACGATCCAGTATGCTAACTGGTATGAAATGGTACATATTGGGAGCACAGAGTTTGGGAAACAGGAGGAAGTGGTATCTCGTGCAGCCTGGAGAACTTGCCCCCAGTGGAGACTCCCTGTGCATCTGCAGAAGCAGGGCGCCAAGGTAGAAAGAAGTGCATTGCAAATGTGGAGGGGTGGAGAGCACAGCAGATAACTGGAATCCAGACAGAGCAAGCAGGAGTGTTTGCAGGTTTGGAGAGAAGGGTCACGGGTGAGCTCAAAATTCATCCAAAGGCTCCCATAAAGCTTNGGATGCAATAGGAATTTCTCCACAGCCTTATAGTGTACTGAGTACAGTAAAGGGNAAAAAACAGACACTATTTCGATTTTAGAAGAGTCTCAAAACCTGCGATAAACACATACTTCCAATATATGTGATAGTCTTTATGATTCAGGAGCTTTGATAATTAAGAGAATGCCATTTTCAGGGCATCAAAGAGGACTGAGATTGGATATCAAGGTCAGGAATGACCCCAAGAAGTGAGCATGGGGACTAAAATACTATTTGAATATGGAGGCTATTGCATTTGCTTGTGTGCTGGGGGAGACAATCTCTGTGACGTGCAAGGGCTGAAGGAAAAGTCCGTTATTCTGGTGGAGGGATGCCAGGCATACTGCATGGATCAGGCCCGAAGAAGCGTCTAAGCCAAAGTTCTACATTGGGCTTCACTTTGTAGAGCTCAGCATCTAGCTGGGGTAGGTAGGCAATAGCAAGCAAGACCCTGCCACAGCCCTGGGCAGAGTCACTACTCAGAGCTCAGGGCTTGCAGAGGAAGCAACAGCAGTCCTCTGGGAAGGAGACAGATCAAAATCCAGCCCTCACTCCCCATGAGCTTTGAGTGATCTCCACCCCAGATGGCTCCTTAATGTCTATCTCCATCGAGCCTTTTCCCCCCCACCCTCCAGGCTGTTCCTCTCTGCCTGGCTGCTTCTGGCCTCCAGCAGTCATTATTGCCTCCTCTATGCCAGAACAGCTGTGCTACAGAGGCTGCTTGCTGGCTCTGCCTACCAGCTTGGCACACATCACGAATTCAGACTTCACCAGCACACTGGAAAACAAAGGAGATGCTGGCAAAAATAACAGCAATTTTTGGTTGATTTCTAGAACCTCCCTAGCCAACTCTCCTTTGCTGCAGCAGGGAATGGGTTTCACACAAGCTCTGCATAGCTCAGGTAGACACCAGGAGTCACATCCCAGGCATTGGCCTTGCTGCTGCTGTGGACATTTATCGTCACCTAGTGATGTCCTTTAAACTCACCGCTCAGACTGACCTCACTACCCTGTAGCCTGAGGATGCTCTATTGGGAACTCTCCGGCAGCACTCCAGTCCTCCCACACACACACACATGGCACGGAACAAAACTCCAGGGCTCAGAGCCTTAAATGACTTTTGTGTGCCCATGCCCTTTGTGATTTTTCCCTTAGACCTAAGACTGCTTCAACTCACAGTTATGTTCAGATACAGTCCACATAATGCCTGATGGAATCATTCCCCAAATTCTAATTCCTTCCAGTATTTGACATGATCTCAGGATCAGAGTATATATTCCACCTGCCCTCCTCTTCAAGATTCTCCTGGGGATTTAAGAAGCACCCTCCTTATGACTCTCTCATCAGTCCTTCATGCCTATAGTCACAAGCTGTCTCCTGTTTGCAGTCCCTCTCTGGGCACACCACTTGGAGGTTCCATGACACTAGCATTGATTGCAGACAGCCAGTGGTGACTATCTCCTCCTTCCTATGAAACTCTAATGGAGATAAGGAAAGAGAGGTTCCGCCTGGCCAGTCACTCTCCAGTTCTGACAATGGTCAGAACTTCCTCCATGTGGAAGCCACGGTTTGCTTTTTGTCTGTTGAGTGATATTCTCAGAGTGGATTTTGGCTTGTATGCTGCTCAGCTGAGAGGCAGGCTGTGCTGAGATCAATCACTGGGGTCCACTTTAATAGGCTAGAGTCTGGAGTTTGCCAGTCAAGAGTGTTTTCTTGGAGTCAGGCTCAAGGATGAACTTTGAAGGATGAAGCAAGGCAGAAAAGACAGNGGTGCTGCCTCCCGAGCTCTGCAGAAGATGCAAAACCCAAACAGCCACAGCTTTGCTCCCCTTGGTTTCTGAGCTTTGGCACCAGTTCTTGAGGAGGGACATAATTTAGTGACATGGGAAGCAAGTCACCATGGATATTTAAGTTAATTTAGTTTGTGCTTCCAGAATTTTCCAATGTGAGTCATTTTTGAAGAGTTATAAATAATGACTAGTCTCTGAAGGTGAATTTACTTACCGTCATTTTTAGCAATCCAAAATATAATTTTACAATCCAATTTTTCCTACGTTACTTGCATCTTACGCAGAATAGCTTCTCGGTTTTTATTTAGTCTCACACTGACATATTTTGTTTTTCAGTTTCTTCGCCATATCATTTTAAAGGAGATGTGTCCATATATGGTGCATAAAACTCTTTTGAAATTAAAATAATAGACAGGGAATATGCAAAATAGTAATTGGTAGAATACTGTGGGCAGAAGAAAAGTGGGGGATTACACAGGTCCAGANATACTAACTATAGAAGCCTAAAATATGTTTCTTCGACCCTATAGGCTGCAGCTTCTGATGGTGACTATGAAAATACCTGCTTTGTGTAAGCATCTGTATTAAACACACATGCATCTAGTATGGTGTCTGGGCCACACCTGATGCTTAACAGCAGTGATGACCTTACCAAGGTCACAGGTTGATGAGGGTGTTTTCCTTCTGTCAGCCANGCCCCCTCAATCAATGCATTGACTCTAAAATTTAACAGATAAATAAACACACTTTAAATTCCAAGATTAGGCAGGATTATATATTTGNTTTTTTTCCAACCTTTTACTCTAACTTAAAGCAATTAAGAATGGGAGGAAATGAAAAAAGATGTTTAAAAATGGATAGCTGTGTTAAATAATCCTTTTTCCAACTGATAAGTAACTGTTTTAATACTGTTAACCAAAGTTCTTTTTTCCACATAAAAGCTACTCATCAGAGTTTGTTACTTACCAAACACAAAGNTAAGTGCTTTTGAACATAGTCATATTTAATCTTCACAATATCATAATGTGGATACTATAATCATTTGTCATTCTATAAATAGGGAAAATGGTGATACAAATGTTCAAGTAACTTTTCTTCCATGATTCCAGTACAAGTTGCAGGATGGGAGCCCAAGGTGAGTCTACCTAGGCTCTAATCACCACATGGCACATCACTTTGCCTCTCTGCTCTTTGCTGGTTAATTTTCATTGTCAATTTGGTTGCATTAAGAAACTAAGGGACACTAGGGAAACACTTGTTAGACTGTGAGGATAATTCCACAGAGGACTACCTGAGGGCAGGTCCTCCCTGAATACGGAAAGCACCATCCCATGAACTGGGGTCCCAGAATGACTCTATAGGGAAAGAGGAAAACATCATCTGTATCAATCAGGGTTCTCTAATGGAATAGAACTGATAGAATGAATATATAGATATATAGCTAGAAAGATGTATAGATATATGGGAGAGTATTAGAGTGGCTGACAGGCTATGATCAGAGTAGTCCAGCCATGGCTGTCTCCTGACCAAAAGGCTAAGGATTCAGTAGTTGTTCAGTCCATGAGGCTGGATGTCTCAGCAGTCCCAATCTGGTGCTAGAGTCCCAGAGGATTCCTAGAGAGCTGCTGGTCTTCGGTCTACCTTGGAATGCCAAATTANTAGATTCTAATAAAAGCTCATGAATGCCTCAGCAATAGGTTGAGCGAGCTTGTCAGAGACAGTGAGAGCAAGCAGGCAATAAAGAGGAAGCTTCCTTCTTCCGCACCCTTATATGTGGGCTGACACCAGAAGGCATGGCCCAGATTTAGGGGATGTCTTCCCACCTTAAATGATCCATCCAGTCAAGAAAATCCCTCACAGGCTTGCTCAGCTGCTTGAGTTTTAGTTGATTCCAGATNCAGTAAGTTGACAACCAAGACTAGCTGCCACACCCAATGACCACCTATCATCCCCTTCCTCTGCTTCCTGACCTGATGAGATGTAAGCAAGCATCTTTCTGTGCTTACACAGCAATGGAGTTACTCCAGACATGCCTTCCACACCAAGATGGACTGTATCTCCTTGAGCCCAAACAAACCCTTCCTCACATAAGTTACTTTGGCCAGGCATTTGGTTACATAAGTGAGAGCCTAACACAACTGTGTTGCCCTTAAGAAAGCAGTTTATCTTCCATCTGTTGCTCTAGCATGTTGGCATCTGCNCAAGTTCCATTCAATTACACATGAAAAGAAACAGAGCATGGGTCCGGGGTCATCTGAATGGCTGCCAGGTCCTGTCTCTGTGGTGGGTCTATTTTTGCCAGTGACTGACCTTCTGGGGGTGCCACATCTTTACCTGCTGGCTATGGATCCTTCCCTACTTACTTTAGAAAGGCATCAGCATTGATAAGGATTGTCAGTGTTCTCAGGCCCCAAATACCAGGACCACATCTGTCAGTTGAGCATGTGGGTTTGTCACCCATTGCAGTGAAGATAATGACACCACAAGAACATAGAACGAGGGAGTTAGAAAGAATGAACTATAGGGTGTAGCTTTGGTTAGGGGATTCTGGGAGGAGACTACGGAAGCAGCAGGACACTGTATTGTCTAGACAATTCTCTGCTAAAGCTTGTCTATAAGGAAGGCAGACTACAGTGAGAGGACAGTCACAGTAGAAAAAGGAATANCAGATAGGCCTATTGGCTGNGGGGAGCAGTCTACATGATGACCCTGTTCTGTAAAAGCTCTGACAGAATCATGTCTTCTTCCATCATGGTCACAGGTTGAGCGTGTCTGAGTTGACACTCTATGCGATGTGTTGTGCTTGCCATAACATACTATGATATGGCAGCCTCTGGTGACATCAAGGTTTTCAAGGGACAGAGTCAGGCCAGCTCTGGGCATCAGGGCAGCTTCTCTCTTCCCCAACACCAAGTGGGGTATGTGAACAAAAGCAAGTTTCTTCAGCTTGTACAAATAGAAAGCAATCAGGATTTGGGGCTATGCTTTCTGGCTAGCATTCCCTCACACCTTCCGCTTTAGATGTACAATGAAGTCTGTTTCTCATGCAGATTGAGGGTGGCTGGGAATAGCCTGAACTCTGAAGAAATGGCTGGTGCCCTTGTGGCAGAATGGAAACAGAAAGGGACAGCTGCTCACTCTCTCCTGCTTCTGTCCTGTCTCTCTAGGTCGGACTCATCTCAGGCACTGTCTTTGTGATTCTCGGACTAACAGTCCTGGCAGTGGGCTTTCTTGTGCCCCCCAAAATTGAAGCTTTCGGGGAAGCTGATCTCATGCTGGTCGACACACATGCTGTGAAGTTCAACAGCGCCCTGGACACGTGCAAGCTAGCGGGGGCTGTGCTCTTCTGCATAGGGGGCACATCCATGGCAGGGTGCCTACTGATGTCCGTGTTTGCCAAGAGCTATTCCAAAGAAGAAAAGTTCCTTCAACAGAGGTTTAAAGAGCGAATCGCAGACATCAAAGCCCATACCCAGCCTATCACTAAAGCTCCAGGCCCAGGAGACACCAAGATCCCAGTCACTTTGTCCAGAGTTCAGAATGTGCAGCCTCTCTCAGCCACTTGAAACATGGCCACCTCAGGCCTCCCCTCTCTGGTTCACANGCATCATCATTTAAAAAAGAAAAGAGAGTAGCCAGTTTTTGAAGTGACATGCATTTGGCAGTGACCTATCCTGAGAGCCATGTGAGGCTGGGCAGAGTGTCATGCAGGCTTAGTTCAAGTGACAGTAAAGTTACGTGTCAATCCGCACCCACTTCTGATGGTCCCCCACCCCCTCTGAAGATAATCTCTCTGGCTTCTCTACATTGTGCTATTTTCCGTGTTAGTTGACAGCACTGAGCAGTATAGACCAGCCCATTAGTCATCAACNTGATCCACTTCATTTTCTAACTGGTTTTTCTGATCCTTCCATGTGGTGCTGTCTTCCACGCCCATCTCTGTTTGATTATCATCATGTGTTCATAGAAATGCAGTTGCCTGATTTTGATCCAGATGTTAGACTTTTAACTCTATCTTAGCATAAAAGTCCTAACAATGAGTAGAAATTTATCAGTGTTCCACGCAAATCGTTTTGTTTTCTCTAGATTTTTTTTTTCACTTAAAGAGGTAAAATTGCCAATTTGAGAATCTTGGTTAAAAACAGCAACAATAGTAGTATTGGAAGTATACATTTATGCAGTATCTGACAGCAGTTAACAGCTGGGGAGCTTGGCTTCCTGCCATTAACTTTGCCATTTGACTTTGCAGAAATAAATAAATAAAGATTGTCCTCGAGTCCTCAGTTCCCCAACTTGCATATGAGGCTTTAAGAACATTCCCTGCTCAAGTATATGAAATTTTTTTCAGCCATGTGTCACCAAGTCTCTTTCCTGGGGATATATGTGATGGTCTTGTGTTGGGGGCATTTTTCAGAAATGGACTCCTGGGGTCTCCAACTCTGCAGACTTTAACAGTATTTACCTTAAATATCCAACCCACACAGGCTGGATAACACTGCCTTGCATTTATAGAGATGAGTAAGCTAGCCTTAAGTAAGAAGCCCTAGGCTGATGTTAACCTTAAAAGGAGTTTTCCTCCTCAAAAAGGAGAAACTGAGCCCCAAATCCCATGGTCTCCGAGATGTGCCCCTTGTCCCTCGCATTTCCATTTAATCTGCAAATGTAGATTGCACTGAGGAAAGGGAAAAGTATGACTTTGGTATTCTCTCAACTGTGCTCCTTAAAACCTTGTCTTTATGTGTACACATATTCTTCCTTTAAAGGGTAAACCAAACATGTGAATGGGCCAGACCGGGACTGCACTGTCATCTGCCGAACATGGCTCTTTTCTTTCCAACNTGTAATTTTCCATTCTGAGACTGAATAAGCCCTGATGTTTCCCTGACTAAATGGAGGAATAAAGGAAGCAATTAGTGATCTTTGTGTGTGNTGTTTATTTTGCACCCTGCAGCGTAACACACAGAGCAATCAGCCTCCTCAGTGGGGCTCATCCGCCAGGTTTTAGAGAAATTGTCTGGTTTCCTCCCGCGCTCTACCTTCCCGTGGAAACACCACTTGAATTGTATTCTTTGAAGCCTTACACAAGGTCCCCAAACATCTGTGGTGAACACCTTTCCTGTGCTTGCTTCTATCTTGGTATCAATGAATATTGGAGAATGAGTTTGACTTCTATTAGGCTCTGGAATGAAAACTAATAGTTGGTGGAGCTTGGAAACGAATAGACTCGAGTGTAGAAGCAGCTCCATCTCTTAGATAAAAGCCTTTTTAAAAGCCACAGTGAATAAACTAGAAGTTACATCTTAAGCAGCCATCTGATATTCCCTACCCCTGCTCAGCCCCANCTCTAAAGAAGTGGATATCTATAAGCACCCCCATAGCCCACAAGGCAGAGATNAGGAGTCATTGAGCAACACAGAGGAAAGACTGAAACCAAATGGCAGCAGGAAGGACAGAAGCTGTTGGGTAAAGATGCAAGCCACATGCTACCGGCGGGTACACATCAACGAACAAGANTGTCTTAAAGCTAGTCATATGCTTGGATCGTAGAGAGCAATTGATGGTCTGAGAGCTTTGGTCCTAGCTNACGGTTTACATTGCATCTTTCTTATGACACAAATTTCGGAAACCATGGTACTTTCATGTGCCTNCAATTCTAGAGGAAAATGAGATACAAGAGTTTGAGATGATCTCTGAAGAGCATTAGAAATGAGATCTGGCCTGGAGGTCATATGATCATAAGATCTTGGGGGCTGACAGAAGGCTTAGAGAATGTGGCTACCTGGGTAGAATTCCTTGAGTCAGCACCAANCTACTGACTAAGTCACCTCTATTGCTTGGACTTTCCCTGCTTCATTGCAGGGCAAACTAATACCCTATGTTAGCTCTACATGGTTAGAAAAGACATCTCATATAAGCAAAGTCTGCTTTTCTAGCACTCCCATTCATTAGACAAGGTTCCTTAAACAACTGACCCAAGCCCCAAGAGACACGGTTTGTTCACTGAATCACTTTGAGTCCTGTCACCACCTTCTTGGTCCTTTTCTTCAGGAAGACATTTTCATTTGTTCTTAATTGTCCCAATTTATCTGTATCATCTGTTAAATGGTAATTCCTCCCTCACCCAAGTTTCACAAATGCTAGAGATNTTCTGACTTCGTTAACAGTGTGGCTATGCACATGATACCTCCATCTATAGCTTTGGCATCCAGAAGCTGTGTAAACAGCTCCTCTTGTACTAGTCATGCTGACCTGCTGAGGCCTGGCCCAACTCCTCTCCTGTTTTGTTCTGGCCCATGTTCCAGAATCTTACCTTTGAATCACACTCAGCCCTTCCCCCTTTCCAGATGTGGCTGCACTTTTGAGCCATTGCCTTCCCTCACAATGCAAATTTCCCAGGAATCATAAATTCCCCTTCCCTGGCAACAGAACTCATTACTTAAGGCCACAGCAAGAAGTGCTAGTAATAATACTAAGAGCTAAGAAGAGGCACTTTTGAAGGGTTTTACATGCATAAATTCATTTAACCTTGGCCAAAATAAATTTCATAAAGTAAGNACTATTAATCATATGCCCATTTTGTAGGGAAGAAACGGTCAANGAGAAAGCAAGTTCTAGCAAAGATAACCTGTAANTGACTGATGTGTGAACATGAAATGTCCCCCACTAACTCATGAGTTGGGACACTTGTTCCCCAACTAGTGGCACTGCTTTGGAAAGCTGTGGAACCCTTGGGAGGTGGGATCTCACTGGAAGAAGTAGTCAGTAGGGGACAGTTCTTAAGGTTTCAAAGCTAGGCCACCCTTCCTGTCCTTTCTGCTTCATGACTGTGGACACAATATGAGCAGATGCCTCATCATTATGTTTGGTTTTAATGCTAACTTGTTATAAATTAGAATTACTGAGTAAGGAGCCTCAACTGGAGAACTTGCCTGATTGGTTCAGGACAACCCTGGTTCAGGACAACCCACGCCAACTGTAAGTGGTGGCACCTTCTGGTGCTGACCCAGATAAAAAGGGGGTGGCAGAAAGAGCCTAGCTTGACTGTTGCTTGGTTGATCTTGTTGTAGAGTTGATTCATCCTGCTGCTGCTGCTGCTCCTGATGATAATGATGATGATGACAATGATGGTGATGATGATGATGATGATGACAATGATGGTGATGATGATGATAATGATGGTGATGATGTCAATGATGGTGATGATGACAATGATGATGACAATGATAGTGATGATGATGATGACAATGATGGTGATGATGATGATGATGATGATGATGACGGTGATGATGACAATGATGATGATGGTGGTGGAGATGATGATGGTGATGATGACAATGATAGTGATGATGATGATGACAATGATGGTGATAATGATGATGATGATGGTGATGATGACAATGATGGTGATGATGATGGTGATGATGACAATGATGATGATGATGGTGGTGGTGGTGGTGGTGGTGGTGGAGATGATGATGATTCTTCACTGACACCAGAACCAGTGTTTCCAAGTTTTCATCATGGAGTAAGGAACAATGGTTCTCCAGGAACCTGCCAGTTTTCAGAGCAAGAATGTGACTACCAAAGCATCCAGCCTTGTGGATTAGCAACCACTGGAGAGGCTGTCAGCCTCTCCAGTAAGAGACAACCACTGTGGGACCACATCATTGCTGAGGCATCCAGCCCTGGGGACCCAGCAACTACCATGTTCTCGGCCTCTTATATGTGATTTGCCTTATGTAAATACATATATATATGTATATATATATATATCTTAATAAGTTTATATATGTGTGTGTGTGTATGTATGTATGTATATGTATATATCCATCCCATCCCATTAGTTCTGTTGCTCTAGAGAACCATGACTCATACACTCATGCTTCTGTTACCACGCCTTCCTTGCCATGATAGGCTGTATCCATTCTTAAACCATAGGTCAAAACAAACTCTTCCATCCTTCAGTTGCTTCTTGTCAGGTATTTGGACACTGCAAGGAAAAAGTAGCCAGTACAGCAGGGCAGTGGCAGAGTTTAAGCTCAGATGGGCCAGCTCCGTGCTGAGGCTGCACTTGAGCAGACAGGCTCTTCTGCTTCGAGAGTTGTTTGTTATCTTTCTGTCATTTCCCTACCATTTGTCTCTGCCTGTCTTCCTGGCTCTCTCAAGCACACATGCACACAACCACACACATTCTAGTTCATACCTAATGTTTCCTTAATAATAACACAACCATTCTGTCCATTTACGCTAGACTATTAGTTGTCTGGGTGCCAGGTTCATATCTTAATGAGTGATGAAATGCTCCAAAGTAAATATCTACAAGTTTTATGGGGCTATTGCATAGTCATTTAAAACAATGACTGAGTGTTTCTTAAGAGCCCAGCATTGACCTTGTTCTACACGATGCAAAGGGGAGATTCGTGGGGCACTGGAATTTTAGCGCCTCTCTCTCTCTCTCTCTTTCTCTCTCTCTCTCTCTCTCTCTCTCTCTCTCTCTGTGTGTGTGTCTGTCTGTCTGTCTAGTGTGTGTGTGTGTGTGTGTGTGTGTGTGTGTGTGTGTATGCGCCTGTGT
>LZPO01075988.1:133574-144490 GCA_001675575.1 Neotoma lepida | reverse complement strand
CACTTTCTAATAAAGCTCCAATACTGGGTTTTGTCGTACCTCGTGACCTTTCCTCGCACGGTAACCGCAGCGCTGCAAAATACTAACATCTGCAAAATACTAACACATACACAGTTCAATTCTTGGCTAAAAATGGCAACAGAGCCCTGGAATCAGGAGCTGGACATTCAAATCTTGCGTTTATCACTTTCCAAACTGACTACCACAATGTTCTGTACCTCGGTTTCCTCATCTGTCAGGAAGGGTAGCAGCAAGGAGTTCCTGGAGTTGTTGGTAAGGGCTAATAACACAGCAGATGCACTTGGAGCAAANACAAGATAAATGCCAATTGTTATTAGCTGGGATGAGGCCCACTTAAAATGCACCTGTTTACAATTTCGGTGGAGATAGAAGGCTCCCATTTGCCTGTGCACACATCTGCTTTCACCCCTACCATCACCCCTGCTGTTGAAGGCTGAACTGATTTGGAACCTGCCAGACGGGGCACTGACCTTTTCAGCATCAAATTTAATTAAGGCTGGCAAGAAGCTTAAGTGTGATGTTTCATGTCTTCCCATGTAGTTCAGTGAGAAAGATTTATTAACTCATTAAAATGTCTTGTTAGTTATTTTCAGCTGCTCAGAATGACTGTGACTCCCAGTCAGCTACTTATCCCAGAAAAGCCTTGAAATAGAATCTGACTTTATTGACTTCCCAGACTGGAGTCTGCATGGCCAGACCACGTTGATACAACATTAGGACAAAGTGAATCAAAGTGAAGAAGGTAATTTACACTGTCCTGCTTCTGGAGCCATGCAGAAGGCTGCCGGTGTGCCATGGGGAGGCACATCAGGCTCACACCTCATCCTGCTGCTTCTCTCTGTGAGGTGGAGTCCACCAAGAGAGCTAAACAACCAGGATCCAAGGAGCTAAGACTGACCTGTGGCCTGGCCTTTCTTTCTATCAACCAAAGTCAGAGTNCATGAGCCAGAAGCTCAGCCACCCAACTTCCACTGCGTTGTTTCCATTTCTAAAGTACAACTTTGCCTGCTTTGTCCTAGCCCTTTATTCAAGATGCAACGTGTAACCTCCTTTAAAGAGGCTGCCTTTTAAGGAAGAGAGCCTGCAAAATACACTTTATTCTGGTGGCAATAATAAACTTACATTCGTGTGTGTGTGTGTGTGTATCAGAGGATAACTTAATAGAGTCAGTTCTCACCTTTTCATCATATGAGTTCCAGGGATTGGACTCAGGTCATCTGTCTTGGAAGCAATTGTTCTTACCCAATGAACCATCTCATTCATATTTTTGGTCTCTAGTCTTTCTGGTATTTTCTGATGAGTTCGGAACCAGGAGAACACAGTGGCCAGTCACAGNAGCTGAGAAAAGTCAATCTTTGAATCACTAGTTATGGAACTTGAAGCTAATTTTTTACTCCACATCTCACACGCTTAAATAAAATGGACTTGGATGTAATGACAGCCCCTTCTTCATAGGGCTTTTGTAAGATGTTTAAAAGAAAAGGGCTTAAAAGACAATGTCTATCAGACAGTCAAGGAATCATGTCAGTGCTGCCATTTGTGTGGTTGCAGCTGTCTATCATCCTTGAAGCTGACTGTCACCAACCCTGACATTGCTGATGTTACAAGCTCCTGAGGGGCAGAAGCCTGCTGCTCACTCACAGTGCCAAGCAGAGATTGATACTCAAAAGAATTATTTTGATGATGAATAATGAGTGGAAATTTTGCCAAAAATGATCTAGGTTTGGTTTTTTAATTGTGTGTGTGTGCGCGCGCGCGCGTGTGTGTGTGCGTGTGTGTGTGTGTGTGTGTGTGTGTATGTGGTGTGGTGTGATGTGGTGTGGTGTGATATGTATGTGTATGGGGGTGATGTGTGTGTGTGTGTGTATGTGTGTGTGCGTGTGTGTGTGTACATGTGCAGGCACAGAAGGCAGAAAACAGTGTCAGATTCCTTGGAGCTAGAGTTANAGTTGGTTGTGAGCCTGAGGGTGCTAGGAACTGAACTCCAATCCTCTGCAAGAGCGGCAACCACTCTAATCCATGAGCTCTTCCTCCAGTCCAAGACCTACATTTTTANTGCATTAAAGTAGGCAGAGGTTATTTCCTCAGCANCCAAGTTTCTGAGCACAGCTCTGCCATCACCTGAAGCTTCCTACTTATGTATGACAGTGTCCTGCTTTCCAACATTGAACAGTAGAAATAAGCTTAGGATGATGGCTCCCAGCCAAAGAGAAGGAAGCAATTTCTACAAGTAACCCAACACTCTTCCTCNGAAATCTTTGAAGAGTGGGCATGACAAGCAGGGGTATTGAAATAATCTCAGTGGACTTCAGAGTTTGACTCCTAAAAGGAAGATCAGCATNGTTGCAATTCTGCACCCAAGGACTCCGTCATCTGACCCCAGCTTTGCTTTGTAATTGGAGAATGTAGGTCAGAAATCAGAATGTGATGCTGAGTCTGGGAAGCAGGTGCTTTTGGCAANTCCTTCACTATGTAGCAGCAGCATGGCTAGGACATGAAACCCTCCAAAGGTCCTGGCAGCTGGGGTNGCAGGTGCTCTACAAGCAGAGAGTCCAACAACAGTTTATGAATGACAAAGATGATGAATTTTAAAACTTTATAGTAATGTAATACTATATAAACCAGACAGGCATCAGGTTTCCCACTAACTAGTACATGTAGGACCACTTCACAATAACCACATATATGTGGTAGGAATTTCCCACCATGCCAGTCACATCACCTGTAGCTATTCAACGCCAGCAGCACAGGTTGGGATGAATAATCATAAAGGCTCTAGGGTAGCCATAAAGATAAATGCCCTCCCACCAAGCTTCACACATGAACAGTTTGTATTTGATGTTGTACAGCTAACCAAAGCTAACGCCAAGAGAATGAACGATCAGCCATTGGGTGGGCAGCTTGTTCTCTTCCTAGTGGAACAGGAAGCAAAGAGTCTGGTGTAGAAATTAGGGCCAGATTATAACCCATAAGGGCCAACCCCCAACTGGCCATTTCTTCCAGTGAGGCTCCACCTCCTGAAGGATCCACAAACTCCCCAAACAGCACCGCCAGCTAAAAATGAGTCTGTGAGGACATTTTGCCTTTAAGCCACAACAGTTAGAGAATAATTAAATATATGTTACCCATTTCAACAAATACCAGTCATCTACCATGAGATAACTGTGGTGAGCACACTGATATCTTCTGTCTTATAGTTTCTATTACTGTGAAGAGACACCATGACCACAGCAACTCTTATAAAGGAAAGCATTTAATGGAGGCTGGCTTACAGTTCAGAGGTTTAGTCTATTGTCATCATGGCAGAAAGCATGGTGGCACACAGGCAGACATGGTGCTGGAAAGATAGCCNAGAGATTTGTATCTGGATAGGCAGGCAGCGGAAAGAGGGGGTGAGCCACCAGGCCTGGCTTGAGCATCTGAAACCTCAAAGCCCAACACCAGTGACACACTTCCTTCAACAAGGCTATACCTCAATAGTGCGACTCCCTACGAGCCTATGGGGGCCATATTCATTCAAACCACCACACCCATCAAACTGATAAAAGCTCACACAGACGAATGCCTCCTTCTCCCCAAAGGTGTGAACTTCTCTTTCAGCAAGTGCTATTGGGAAGTGTCTGCAAACCTAGATTCTAGATCCCTCTCATCTGTGTAGGAGCAGAATAACTTTACATCTCTCCAGCCCTAGCTGTTAGGAAACCATTGCCTGCTAAATAATCCCAAAGAGTAAGACTTGGCCACTACTCTGGCAAATTCAGGAAGGAGCAGGTCTTTGTAGAACACATCAGGCCCCGGAACCTTGATAGATAGTACTCAAGATGGAGAGGACGGAAAGGAAATGAGATTTCTTCCCTCCATGGGATCCCTCCAATAACAACTGCTTTAAGAACTAAGAATTCAAAACAACCTGATAATAGACACCTATAAACAGCATGAAAAGCTTGGTATCCACCCTAATCTTTTTTTTTTTTTAAGATTTATTTTTACTTGATGTCTACGAATGTTTACATGCAGGTATGTGCACCACATGCACGCCTGGTGCACACAGAGGTCAGAAGAGGTTGTCATGTCCTCTGAATTATAGACTGTTGTGAGCCACCATATGTGTGCTGGGAATCAAACCTGGGCCCTCTGTAACAAGTGCTCTNGNCCACTGAGCCATCTCTCTTAACTCCTCTCATGAAAAATAAGTTTATGTAAAATCAAAGCGCAACACTGCCACAGGCAGGTCTCAAACTCACACTACTCAATATAAGAATTCCAAAGGTCGTTCTTTGAGCTGAAGTGGGGGATACGGCAGACAGTGAGTTCTCAAAAGCATCTTGTGAAGGGTGTAGAATTAAAATACAAGAAAATCCAGTTGGCAAAGTAAAAAGCTGGAAAGCCCCAACTGAGGCTACCGAAACAGACTCAAACCACTGGTGCAGAAAAATTCAGAGGGTCCAGGAGCAACTATGGCTCCTTAAAACACATACCTCTGGGAGAGCATTGGACATGCAGACGAGACACAACACATGAAGTTGTGCATAAGACAACAGAGCATTGCAGGAAAGCCAGCACTAGGCAAATGAGCCCACCAGTGTTCTGTTTTACAGGGGTCGGTGGAAGAAAAAGGGTCACTCCAAGATGAATTTTNGGCTTAGCCAAAGCANCAGGGGAATGAGCTTCTGGTGAACTGGCTGCCCATTGCTTCGCAAAAGGTCTCTTTATTATTACACAATTTACACCTTTAGCAAGCAATTTCCACATATCAAAACCTTTTATCTGGAGTTGTTTGAANGAACCATTTTCCTAAGCCACCCTCAGCCATGAAACCTTGTGTGCCAGGTCTTCTTATTACCAAGTTTTGCAAAGGCTCTGAAATTTCTTCAGGAAGAACTCAGGTGAGAGTCCCTGACTTTAGNCAACAGGCAACAATCATTGACTTTAAACAAAAGGTAGTTCAAAGCCTGGGTACTATCACTCTGGAATTCAAGCCAGATGCAGCGGCTCTGTGGCATCTTGTGCTACATGAGCCAAAGCATCAAGTCTGTGCAGTGGGCCATTATTTTGCTCAGCTCTCTCATGCTCTGGACCACTTCCTCTCTCAGATATGTATCTTCCAGTCAACTGCTTCCAATTCTGCTGCAAATATATGTCTGCTCAACCCTTTATTACAGGACACTAGGACCTGAAATCCCTCCAGAGGCACCCTGGAACTTCCTTATGTCAGCAAGGACCAGGACCATGAAACATCCAGGGCTCTGGAAAAATGAAATGTGAAGCTTCTCCTGAGCTGGCGCCACAAACCAGAGTATAAGGGGCCTCGTGCAAATAACAAATGCAAGGATAAGTTCACAATTGAAAAAGTGCAAGCTAGGCAAGGACAGGAACTTCACAGGGTGAGCAGACACAACAGTGCAATCAGATGAACAGGCAGGAAGCAGACAATCACTTCAAAATTGTGTCTGTCATCAAATATCTAAACATGAAGTTATATGATATTATTATTAATATGATTATCAACTTGAAAGGATCTAGATTCATGGANGAGACAAGCTTCATGCAACACCTGAGAGAGATTCTCTGGACAAGCTTAACCTGGTCCTGTGGATGGGGGATTTTCTTGATTAGGTCAACTGAAATGGGAAGACTCACTTTCTGTCTTGCAGTGACTCAAATAAGAGAGAGGACAGCTTTGCTTTTTGCAAGCTTGTCTTCATACCCGGCAAGTTCGTCATCCTGCTGCGGGCACCACTGCTCTCATTCNTTATGGACATCAGAACCCAACTTCTCAAGTCTTCCAGTGTGGTCCAAAAATCAGTCACCCTTCAGGAATCCTCCAGGCCTTTGGTGCCAAACTGGACCTCAGAGGTCCCCACTCTCCTGGACTTAACAGTTGCTGGGCCTCTCGTATAAATGCAGATTGAATCATGTAAGCCAATCTAATAAATGGCCATCTACTATATATTCATCNTATCAGTTCTATGTCTCTGGAGAACCCTCACCAGTGCACACAGGAAGGGATAGAAATCATAATGTCAGAACAATGTCTCTAAATAGACAAAAGAACAAATTTAAAAGACCCAAACCCTTCTAGAAATTAAAAATAATGTAACCTTCAATTTAACCAAAATGAAAGGAACAAGTAGTAGATCCGATGTAGCTAAAAGGAGACATAGGGAGTTGGAGGAAGATCAAAGTAATTACCCACAATCCAATGCAAGATCCCCAGAAAAATACAAAAGAGACCAANACTTGACAAAGGAGTTGAATTCTAATTTGTGTTTAGCACAAGTTAGAGGGAAACATAGACATGGAGTTGAGACAGCATTTAAACCAACACTTAAGAATTTCAGTGGCCACACACAATGGCCAGAGACCTGCTAGTCTTTTCTAATAAAACACATCTGACACAGGCTTTTGTAATTGAGTCTATTACTAAGTTAAGTAATAGTCCTTTGTTATAATATTATTGTCATTTTGATCCAACCAGTTAATCCAACAGGACTCTTGGTTTCTTTGATATGTTATGAGGACCCCTGACTCCTGCATACTTGCTGACTGTGAAAATAGTAGTCCTATCTGCATTTCCTCACTATGGTGTTTTCTTGACATTGGAGGAGATGACTTAAAGACTTNCACTTGGCTTTCCCTCCTTGGTAGCTCTTATTCTACAGCACATGGGGACTAAGTGAAGGCTCAGCTGCTGTTAGTGACATTATTATGCTTTTAGTGGAAATTACCACTGCATGTGTCTGTGGATATAGTGCACCTATTATGTGGCCCACCTTGGCCAGTACTTCGTCTGTCATTCAGTTCCCATAGGTCCCTTTTTCTCTAAGAGATCATTATTGGAGTCTGGAGAGATGGCTCAGTGGTTAAAAGCACTGGCTGCTCTTTCAAAGGACTCAAGTTCAATTCCCAGCATTGACATGGCAGCTCACAACCATCTATAACTCCAGATCCAGTGAATCTTACACTCTCATCTGTCCTCTGCAGGTACCAGGCATACATACAGCACACAGACATTCATGCAGGCAAAGCATCCATACATACAAAAAGTATTTGGGTTTTTTTTCAGGTTTATTTGTTTGTTTGTTTGTTTGTTTTATGCCCATTGGTGTTTTGTCATGGGTGTTGGGTCCCCTGGGANTAGAATTACATACAGTTGTGAGCTGCCATGTGGGTGCTGGGAATTGAATCCAGGTCCTCTGGAAGAGCAGCCAGCGCTCTTAACCACTGAGCCATCTCTCCAGCCCCACATAAAAGTTTTTAAAGATCTTTAAAACATAGAAAAGACCACTATGTCACTTTAAGTCTTCCAAACCATTGTTAATGTGGAACTGTTATCCAACAGTGGTAAAAAAGCATGGACCTGGCCCTGTTATTAGTGCATGGTTCTCTAGTGTCAATAACTTACACAAGTTGCTTTGGGAAAGAAGTGGGGGCATTGTTAAGCCACCCAGACTGGTGTTTTAGGACCTTTTTCTATAAGGATCCCTCGGTCTTTTCAGCTGAAGGGACTAAAGGTATATTAGGCTGAAAACCAGGCAAAGAATTTGACTGCCAGGTCTCATGACTCAAGCCCNTCAATCAAGCTATTTGGAAAGCAGCAACAGNGGAATAGAAAGTTCAGCATCTACCTGGGTTGCAGTATGAGTTCAAGGCCAGCCTGAGCAACTCAGTGAGGCCATTTCCAAACAAAAATTCAGAGGGATCTAGTTCTATAATTCAGTAGTAGAGTAATTTGTCTGGAACAGGGTAAAGATATTTTGACTGTTAATAGAGACACTACCCTTTAACTTTCTAGTCGCAATTATTCTTTCTCCAGAAATAATATATAAATAGATTTAATTTAATGTTTTTTCTTACATGTATGTGTGCCATGTACAAGCCTGGTGCCTGTGAATGTCAAAAGAGGACTCTGGGTCCCTGGAACTGGGGTTATGGATGGTTGTGAGCCACCGTGTTGATTCTGGGAACTGAACCAGGATCTTCTAAAGAGCAGCAAGTGTTCTTAACCACTGAGCCACCTCTCCAGCCCCTACTCCATCAATTATATACTTTGATAGCTTCTACCTGTCTTACCATTAAAAACACCACATTTGGGGACTCAAAAGATGACTCAGCAGGTGAAGTACTTGCTGAGAATTCACTCCCCAGAACCCACATAAAGGTGGAAGGACAAAACTGACTCCTGAAAGTTTTCTCTAACCTACACACACACACACACACACACACACACACACACACACACACACACACTGGTACACATATAAGCTGGTACACACACTCAAAAGCTTTTAAATTAACATATTTGATGGACCATCTTTACAAATAACAAATCAGGACTCATAGGAACCACCCATAACAATAACTAATCTCATTTGGCTTCTGATGACTCACTGCTATTCTGGGATCCAGCCATCTTTACTGCTGCTCCAGAAGCCCGTTCTTCAAAGCATCTACTTTCCATCCAGCCTACAGACACAACCTACCGTTCTGTGAAATCCTGTACCTCCTGAGCACTAACCACCTTGATAGACAGTCTGTATTCTAAGCCNTCCAAACACCCCTATCTTATACAGGAGGCACTTAAGCATGTCTGCATCCATNTGTGTTTGTCTCTTCCTCCATAGTCTACCATGCCAATCTGGCATAACTACTTAGTTTAACTGATAGAGATATTGGTGGCTATCAGGGTTCAGTGGGCACCTGCACAGAAGTCCTTCAAATTTTTTGAAGAGCTGTAGGGTTGAGAGAAGGTCTTACTCTATAATCAAAGTTAGATATACACTTGGCCTCAATCTCATCTCAATATTCCTGCTTCTGTCTCCCAAATGCTGGGAGAGAAGAAATGAAGCACTACTCTTGGCTTCTCACTTCAATTTTTAAGGCATATTTAGAGTTATCTAACACCATAGTCTTTCTTAGGCTTGTGTTTTCCTACATGCCTCCCAATCCCAGACACTNGGCACCAGCTAACCATAGCACATCCCTTCCCATCGCCACACCATCACAGTCAACCACAGGAGACAATCTGCAATCACAGGCTATGTACCCTTTCAAAACCTCACATGGCCCCAGAGGATGGAGTGCTGCTGTTTAGCCAGTAAATGATATAACTCCAGAAGCCCACTCTGAAAATCTACTTCCAAAGCCCATGATATTTGAGTGCCTCGATTTTAAGTTGAGCATTCTAGTAGCAGAACTGAGATGNTGTTCTTATACAGACTTACAAAGGGGCATTCTTAAGAAGTACGAGAGAAGCAGGAGTAGAGAGATGGAGGAAAACAAGGATGTGGCCCAACTGAAAAGTACCTTCAGCCTGCACCCATCAGCAGCTTTGGAACAGAAACTGCACCAGAGTTGGTTCCACCTGAAGCAAGGCACCAAGGTATTTGCTTCCCACACCGGTCAGCCNTTTGGGTNCAAGTCAATAATGCAGGAANGAACCTCCTCATCATTATAGTATCCCTCCGACTGAGGAGAGGTGTCCAAGCACTCAGTGCTCACAGCAGCTGGTAAATGGATGTACCAGTCAATCAAAGGGGACGTGGAAGGGGCAAGCATTCCCAGATACATCCACTTTGGCCATGAGTCAAAGAATAGGGAAATTCACAAAAACTATTTACAGTCAAACCGCAGTCACAAATATTTTATANCAAAACTTGTTGTTCTCGCTGGTGTGAAACATGCTGGTACATTTAAAACCTCAAAAGCATATGTCAGAAATGGGAAAAGCCAAAATGCAATTAGTGAGGCATTCAGCTGAAGGAGTTACAGCAAACATAGAAACAGAAGGAAATATTAGTGATAAGAACAGAGGACGGTAACTAAACAGAAAGCAAGCGGTACCCAAAATAAAAAAAGTTTTCAAAACTGTATTAGAGCTAAGATATAGCTCAGTTGGTAGAGCNCTTGCCTAACATGTAGGAAGCCTTGGGTTTGACCCCAGGACTGTATAAAGTGGACATGATGGTACAATCCTGTAACCCAGCAACTGGGACCATGAACCAGGGTTGGCAATGTGGGAGTAAAAGTATGTCTTCAAAGAACAGAACACTTGACTTTGAAGAACCAAGATGCCTAGCCAGAAGTTGTACTCAGAGGTCTGGAGTTCCCAGTGAGAAACCTGGCTAGTTGTCATCAGTTTGGAAGTCGTAGCACATAAAGGGTAGTTAAGGTTATGAATGAGATTGCTCAGGGAGACCGCAGGGACTTGAAGGAAAGGATGAGAAGTTGGCAAATGAGCAAAGAATTAGGAGAACCAGTACAATCCTAACTTTTACCTGTAGCCAAAAGCACAACTTGAGGGAACAAATGAGAAGGCTCAGCAGATAAGGTCAGCTGCTGACCTCTGACTGACCCAGAACCCATAAGGTAGGAGGAAAACTCAACTCCTGCACATTGTCTCCTGACCTCCACGGCAATGGGGGGGGGTAATTTTCTTTTAAATAAAATAAATATTTAAAAGAACAACGATTGCCAAGCAGGGTAACTTACACTCGTGGTCCCACCATGGAAGGCTGAGGCAAGAGAATAGTTATGAATGTGAAACCAGCCTGGGCTGCATAGTAAGTTTCGGGCCACTGGGGATTACAGAGTAAGATCCTGTTTCAAACGAATACAACAACAACATAAAAAAGGGGGGGGCTGAAGAAATGGCTCCACAGTAAGGATCCAGATTCAGTTCCCAGCACATCAGCTCACAACCACCTGTAACTCCAGCTCCAGAGAGCTGACACCTTCTTCTTGTCACCCCAAGGTACCTGCACACACGTGGCACACACTCAGACACATATATACATAAAAACAAAAGAATTAAGTTCAATAAATAAATAATAAATGAAACAGTGAACAGTGAAAACCAGAGGTCATTGCCTCATCTAGTTTTAAATTTACTGTTT
>LZPO01075988.1:84135-98979 GCA_001675575.1 Neotoma lepida | reverse complement strand
AAATCTAAGAACTGATTCTTTGATAAAGTCTTGCTTGATCCACAAACCCTGGCCCACGCACCAAAAGAAATAGAGGACTCAAGTTAACAGACTCAAAAATGAACAGGTAAATGGTANAGGAGACACAAAAGAAATTTAGACTATCATAAGGGAGTAAGTTAAAGACTTATAATCCATTAAATTAGAAAATCTAAGAGATATCAGGGAGTTTTTAGATTCACCCAAACCAGATCCATAAAAAATAAGGGAGTTGAAAAAATAATAAAATGCCTTCTAGCTGAAAGAAGCCCAGGTCCAGAAGAATTCACAGCAGAATTTCACCAGACTTTCAAAGAAAATCTACAACTAATATTTGTCTACACACACACATATGCATGTATATTTACATTTACATATATATATATATACATATATATACATTTACACACATACATAAAAGAAGGAGCCCTTCCTTCTACAAAGCTAGTATTACTCTAACACCAAAATCAGGTAAAGATATATACACAGAGAGAATAAAATACAGACCAATATTTCTTACAAACATAGATGCAAAAATCTTCAATAAAACATATGCAAACTTGAATACAAATATATGTCACAAAGATTATCTCCATGATCGAGTTGGCTTTATACCAGAGATGCAAGAATGGTTTAACATACATTAAGTCAATAAATTTAATAAACCATATAAGTGGATTCCAGCCAGGGAAGCAAGTAGACTAACTGCAGATCTTAACCTCTTCTCCCTCCATTCCTTCAAATCCAATCTCCCAGTTTCATCCCTGATGCAGCCTCCCTTCACACACACACACACACACACACACACACACACACACACCATCCCTGCATTTCCAGTAGATCACACAGATCTTCCCTTCCAGACATCCCTCCCCAGACTCATTATTTTATCCTAGCCCCCAACTCCAACAGGCATTCACTGAGAATTCACAGGACACTCTAGCCAGGAAAGCAGGTAAGTTAACTGCAAATCTTCACCACTTCCTCCCTTCCTCCATGTCCAATCCCAAGTCTTATTCCAGCTCTGTAGAGGAAGACCTACCTCGGCCTCCTGTTCCTCTCTGATGCCCATCTACAACAGACCTAGAGCTTCTCCAACAACCCTCCTTCTCCCTACTCATCCCATCATCCCAGCCTCCAACACCAGCAGGCACTCCCTGGGAACACTCCAGCCTAACAGGCCAGGGAAACAGGCAGGTTTCATCTCTCTCTGTTCCCCTCCAAACCCAATCCTTCCACACTCCCAGCTCTGTAGCTGACCACCTGCTANAGTCTTGCCTCACCCCACCCCACCCCCACCACTGTCTCCGGTGGAAGTCGCTCTTCTTCCCCTCCAAATCTTCTTCACACCACATATCACTTCATGACAGTCACCAACTCCAGCAGCATTCCGTGGGAACCCACAGGCCACTCCAGCCAGGGAAACAGGTAGCCTGACTACAGATCTTCACCCCCCTCCCCCCTCTCTTCCAAATCCAACCCTCCAGTCTCAACGCCATCTCTATAGCATAACACCTGCTGCAGCCTTCTCCTACTCTCATCTTACATCTGTCAGAATGACTAAGATCAATGAAATAAGTGACAGCTCATGTTGGCTAGGATGTGAAGAAAGGGGAACACCCATCCATTGCTGATAGGAGTGCAAAATTGTACAGCCACTAAGGAAATCAGCTTCCTCAGGAAGATGGGAATGGATCTACCTCAACATCCGGCTATACCACTCTTGGGCATATACCCAAAGGTCTCTTCATCCTACCACAGAGACACTTACTTAAATGTTCACAGCTGCTCTATTCATAATAGCCAGAAATTGGAAACAACCTAGTNTCCTTCAATAAAAGACTGGATAAAGAAAATGTGATTCATTTACACAATGGAGTATTTATTACTCAACTGTTAAAAATAATGAAATCGTGTAATTCGTAGGTAAATGGGTGGAACTAGTAAAAAAATCATCCTGAATGAGGTAACCCAGACTCATAAAGACAAATATGGTATATATTTGCTTATATTGGGTTATTAACTGTTAAGTCAATGATAANCAAACTATAATCCATAGAACCACAAAGGTTAGACATAGAGTAAGGGATTAGGGATAGGGGGAACAGATAGATCTTCCTAGGAAAGGGAAATAGAATATATACTTATCGGTGGATGGGGCAGAAGAGACTAGAATAAGAAGATCAAGTGGAGAGGGGGAGTGAAGAGAGAGACAAAGGAAGAAATACAGTGAGAGACACCTAAAATTAAAGTCCATTTGAGGGGCTGTATGGAAACCTAATGTAGTAGAAGCTTCCTAAAATATATACATATATGAAGACNATACAAATGAAATCACCAAATAAGGGGGGAGACAGAGCTCCAACTGGATATCTCTTGTCACCAAATGACANNTTTAGTACCATGACTGGATTACATCTAATTAAGTTGTTGGCAAAAGGAGTCCCATAGAAACTTCCAAATAACCCAGGCTTGTTGCCAAGACTATAGGTTATTCTCCACAGACTGATAGCAAGGCCCCATTGCTAAATACAACATCTACATACTCAATGAACATGAAGAAGGCAAGTTGATGACTACATAGAGCCCTCACCCCTGTGTGTTAGTATCTTTGGTACAGGGAGGTACTCTGCACACTACCAAAGCAGAAACATAAACACCAACCCAGCCAGAAACCCTTTGATCTACAATGGTACCCTGCATGCAAGATACACTGGCACAATGGTGGCACAAAGTTTGGGGAATAACCAATCAATATCTGATTTGATTTAAGGCCCACTCCATGAGATAGAAGCCATAACCATACCCAACAATGCTTGTGTGATCAAGAACCCGAGATTAGGGCTGGAGAGATGGCTCAGAGGTTAAGAGCACTGGCTGCTCTTCCAGAGGTCCTGAGTTCAATTCNCAGCAACCACATGGTAGCTCACAACCATATAATGAGATCTGGTGCCCTCTTCTGGTATGCAGGAATATATGCAAACAGAATCCTGTGTACATAATAAAATAAATCTTTAAAAAAAAAAAAAAGAGGCCGGGCAGTGGTGGCGCACGCCTTTAATCCCAGCACTCGGGAGGCAGAGGCAGGAGGATCTCTGTGAGTTCGAGGCCAGCCTGGGCTACCAAGTAAGTTCCAGGAAAGGCGCCACCAAAGCTACACAGAGAAACCCTGTCTCGAAAAACAAAAAAAACAACAACAACAAAAAAAATAGCTCAGGGACCTAGAAGAAAACCAAATACTACTGTTCTTTAAAAAAAAATGTAGCAAAAGAGATATTCTGCTATACTCATAGATCAGTGACTTGCTCAGCCATCATCATCAGAGAAGCTGGGAACAAATACAGATACCCACAGCAAGATATTATGTAGAGTGAGAGATCTTGGGACACTCGGCCCTAAATGGGGTGTCTCCATCAAATCCCTCCCCTCAGGGGTGAGGGAACTCTTCAGAAGAGAAGGCAGGAGTGTAAGAGCTAGAGGTGGTAGAGGCCACCAAGGAAACAAAGCCCTCTAAATCATCAGGATCCACACACATATGAAGTCACGGAGATTGAGGCAGCATGCANGGGGCCTNCACAGGTCCGCACCAGATGGGGTCCTAGAGCTGAAAGGAGAAGTAGACACATGCCTCCATCCCTAACCCAGAAGTAATCTCCAATTGATAACCGCTTGGAAATGAAGCGAAGATTTCCAAGGGAGTCTCGCTGGGGAAACAAACTATTCTCACGGGTAGGCTGTATACTCAGCAGTAGACGGCCAATAGAAAACAAACTCAACAGCACATCTGGAGGTTCCTTGTCTCATAATGTCATGTCAGGACTCTGTCCTTGTTTGATATTTTTGGGGGGGGTTTAAATCTTATTAGTTTTTATTTTTATTTTATTTATATTTTTCTTCTCTCTTTTTACCCTATAGGTCCTTTGTGTATCTATTATGGCTTCTAGTTTAGTGTTTGTATGGAATTCCTGAGTGTGTAAATGAATGGGTCTTTCTTGGGCCTTCTTTTGGGCTATTTTCCTTCTGTTTGTTTTATTCAATTCCAATGTGTTAGTTTTTGTTTTATCTTATATTTTACTTTGTTTTATTTTATTATTATCATCCCATAGAATCCTAAAGAGAGACAGGAAGGGGGTAGATCCAGATGGGAAGAGAGATAGGGGGGGCACTGGGAGGTGTGAAACCATAGTCAGAATATATTATGTAAGAAAACATATATTTTCAATAAAAGGAAAAAGTAAAATAAAATAAACCATATAAATGTACTTAAAAACAAAAATCACATGATCATCTCAATAGATGCAGAAAAGGCCTTTGACAAAATCCCGACAAGCCTTCATGATAAAAGTCCTAGAGAGAGCAGGACTAGAGGAAACACCTCAACATAACAAAGGATATATATGACAAACCCACAGACAACATTATCTAAAATGGAGAAAAACTCAAAACAATCTCATTAAAATCAGAAATGAGACAGGACTGTCCACTATCCCCACTTNAAGCATTAGACAGAGCAATAAGACAAGAGAAGNGATGCAAATAAGAAGTCAAATTACCCCTATTTGTAGATGATATAATATTATGCATAGGATGATCCCAAAGATTTCACCGGAAAACTTCTGTAAGTGACCAACACTTTCTACAAAATCACAGGATACAAAATCAACTTACAAAAATGAATAGTTGTTCTATATACTAACAACAGTCATGTTGAGAAAGAGGCCATGGACACACTCCCATTCACAATAGCCTCAAAAATAAACTGTCTAAGAACAAACATAAAAAAGAGTTAAAAGATCTCTACCATGAAAATGTCAAGCCTCTGAAGAAGGAGACTGAGGAAGTCAAAGTTAGAAAATTCTTGCTCCTGATTGGTAGAAGTAATAGTGTGAAAATGACCATCCTACCAAAAGCAATTTATAGGTTCAATTCATTCCCAATCAAAATTCCCAATACATTCTCCACAGAAATAGGAAAAAGTCCTAAAATTCATATGGAACTGAAAATGACCCCAGGTGCCAAAGCAATACTGAGCAAAAAGAACAATGCTGGGGGATCATTATGCCAGATCTCAAACTAACTATGGGGCCACAGTAACAAAACCAAGCCCATGTTGGCAAAAACCAGGCAGGTAGATCACAGAGAAAATAGGAGAAAAGATGGCAAAAATACATACGAGAGAAAAGACAACATCTTCAACAAATGTGCTGGAAAGCATGATGCTCACGTGTAGAATGAAATTAGACCCACATCTATCACCTTTCNCAAAACTCCTCAAAGACCTCAATGGGAAACCTGGAACTGCTAAGGAAAAGAACACAGTTAGCACCCTACAAAATAGGGGTAGGAAAGGACTTTCTGGATAGGATCCATTTGCTCAGTAATTGAAGACAACAACTGACAAATAGGAGCTCGTGAAACTAAAAAGCTTCTATCTGTACAAACAAACAAACAAACAAAAAAAGGGAAGCCCACAAAAAGGAGGAAGCCGACAGAGTGGGAAGGATTCCTTTCCAGGCATACATGATACCAGATTAACATCTAAAAGAGTCAAGAAAACAAATGGAGCTGGAGAGATGGCTCAGAGCATTTGTTTCTCTTACAGAAGACCCAGGTTCAGTCTCACATGGTGGCTCACATGTGGGGAGACTTTTCTATCCCACCAGCCCCCTCCCAAATAACCACACAGAGACTTATTATTAATTATAAACACTCAGCCGACAGCTTTAGACTTGTTTTTAACAGGCTCTTATAACTTAATTTAACCCATTTCTATTCATCTATGTGCTGCCCTGAGGCTCATTTACCTCATCTCTGTACTTTCCACNCTGCTTCTTCAGAGTCTAGCTGGCNATCCCTGGGACTCCTCCTGCTTCTTCTTCCCAGCATTCGCTTAGCCTGGTTCTCCTGCCTAACCTTATCCTGCCTACCTATAGGCCAGTCAGCNTCTTTATTAAACCAACCACAGTGACATATATTCACACAGTCCAAAGGAATATTCTACACTCACCATCTATAACTCCAGTTCCAGGGGATCTAATATCCTCTTCTCACATCCTCAAGCACCAGGTACACGTGTGGTGTACATACATACATGTAGGTAAAACATTTATATACATAAAATAAAATTTATCTAAAAATTTTGTAATTAAAAAAAANNAAAAGAAAATAACCCAATTTTAAAAATGAGCTATGGATCTAAACAAAGAGCTCTCAAAGAAGAAATAAACATGGCTAAGAAATATCACAAAAAGTATGCAGCATCCTTAGCAATTAGGGAAATACAAATCAGAACTACTTGAGATTTATCTCCCCCTAGTCAGAACCACTAAGATGGGGGGAGGGGAGGGATGGGGATTGACAACAAATGCTGGAGAGGATGCAGGGAAAGGGGAAGCCTCAATCACTGTTGGTGAAGTCACAAAAACTAAATGCATATATACCATACAACCAGCTATACTACNCCTTGGTATATGCCCAAAGGACTAAGTAATCACAGAAATCAGGAAAGTAGAAAGGNATCCCTGGGTACTGAAGTCCAGCTTCAGAGGGGTTCAGGTGCCAAAGAGATGTGGAGTCGGCNGTGGAAGAAAGGGACAGATGCACAATCTCTTCTGCTTCTCTCTCTCCCAACCAGAGAGACTCTTTATACAGCGTTTTACTACCTAAGTCATGTGGCAAGCATCAGAGNTCTGGATCTCTTTTTTACTTTCCCATTAAATGTCTATGGTGAAAAAAAGAAAGTACAAAATAGACTGTCTTATCTGAAACAANATCTTTAGACAGNATCTGCTGTGGAATAATTCTTTTGTACACTGTAAAGATGTGTTGCTCTCATAGTTACTAAAGAGCTGACTGGANAATAGCTAGGCAGGAAGAGGTTAGGCAGAAGAGCCAAACTGAGAGAATGCTGGGAAGAAGGGGTGTGGAGTCAACAGCGAGACATAGAGAAAGCAGATGAAACATATCATGCTGAAAAAAGGTACTGTCATGTGGTAGAGCATAGATAAGAAATATGGGTTAATTTAAATTGAAAGAGCTAGTTAATAACAAGCCTAAGCTATCGGCTAAGCATTTATAATTAATAATAAGCCTCTGTGTGGTTTATTAGGGGAGCTGGTGGTCCTGACAAAAAAAATTNCGCCTACAAGCGTCTGTCACATCAGGAAGCTACAAATTCCTCAGGGTCTGTAAAACACAGGACCTGTGTCTAGGCTGNCTGCTCATGGGGTTACAATATGTTACACAGTCTGAAACTATTTTTACGTTATGTGTTAACCAAGTTATGTGTAGNATCATTTGATNTTTTCTAAAATGCAAGCTTTACAAAATATCTCAAAATAGGCATTTAACTGGCTGATTATAGCATTTTTCTGGTCCTTAGTTTTATATTAGGGNGCTGTTTTTTCCATGTGCTCCAAGAAAGGAAGATTCTGGTATCTCACTCTTTTTCCATCAACCCATACTATTTTTATTCCCTCTATATAGGCTCCAGTATAGGACATCGGATATACTTGTTACATCTTATATCTGGAACTGAGCAAGAAATTTCTCAATATCTAGCCTATTAGTACCACAATCCTTGGGTACAATGAAAACTCTTCCTACTATGACTCTCCTTTCAGGCCAAGAGTCCCTGTCTTCAAAGTTTTCTCTCCAGAATATGAATATATTTCCCCAGGGGCTGCATAAGCAAAAAACTCCCTGTTATGCACACAACTGCTCCTAAAAGTGAAAACAGAAGCCAGCACACTGACAACCAAATCTCTTGGCGAAGTTTTGCTGGAACTTTGTCCAGCAGTGTCCTCCACCTCAGTACTCAAGCCATCCCTTATGCCATGGCCTGAAGCACCTGGAAACGGGGAAAGGGCCTGTACAGGAGAGAGTAAGAAATAGGAGCTATAAAAGGGCAATGGGAAAAGGAGAGAAAACTTATTGTGGGGAGGGGAGAGGGAAACATTGATGGAGAGAGGGCAGATGAGGGGCACTAGAGGGACTCAAAAAGCCATAGTCAGGAGGTCCAAGAGATTTCCAAAACAATATCAGCTAGAGCTGTTGCCCTTGGTTGCCTTCTGGAACTTAAAGGTAAAGACCCTATTGCTGATGACACCACATACTTTGGGCACAAGACTTGGAAGATTGACCTGGTACTCACCCGGAAGCCACCTCCAGGCAGAACTGGGTGTCATGGTATAGGAAGATGCTATGCAGACCACCAAGGGAGAGAAGAAATCAGTAGTCCTATCCAACTGTAAAATCTATGCGTGAAAACAACGACTGGACTNGCAAGATAGCCAAAATGGTGTAATAGAAACACTTTTATCTTGTGGGTAACCAAAAGCTATCTCACTGGACTTAAGGCCTGCTCAACATGAGGGAATTCCTACCTGGTACTGTAACCTAGCCAACTACCTGTGGCTAGAGAGGTCATAGACTTTAAAGGAAAACCTACTTCAGCCATTTTCTTAAACCAACATAGTTTCAAACTGTATTCTAGATAGTTATCCTTGTAAGTGGAGCCCCCATCCCCCACTGAAGAAGTCTTTCTGCATCAGATGGAGACTATTACAGAGATTCCCAACCAGTCAAAATGCAGAGAATAAGTGACTGAGGGGTGTCCAACCCCAACTGAATCATCTATAATACAACCCTAGCTCCTAAGGCTCAGGGGAAATCACAGAAGGGAGGATGGGGAAGAAAGACTGTAATGGCCAGAGTACCAAGAAGTGTCTTCTATATATGGTAGGGAAGCTGAGCCCATGAGCTCTCATCAATATATTTTCCTAAACAAGATCAACATAATGACAATACTAGTTGATACACCAATAAAAGCAGGGAAAATTCTGCATAGCCTCACCCTAGATGAAGAGTTAGAGGTGGTCAATTCCTGCTAAGGGAGAATCAGTCTTCTCCAGGGACAAGCTCCCACTACATAGGTTATTCCGTCTAAAATGGTCAGCCTTACACACATGTACATATGAGCAAAGATAAATGGACTCAATTGGTTATAGATAGATGTGTACATAGATGTGAGTGAATCTGTATACATGAAACAGTAATATTTAAAGAAGAGATCAAGAACTTGTGGGGTTACAGGAAGAGTTGGAGANGGAGAGGGAGGGGCAGGGAGTGATGTAGACACAGTGCTCATGTACGAAGTTNTCAAAAAATACAATTATTAACTAAAAAANAGAATACAGTCAGTAGATAAAATCAAGTGTCTAGGTAAGAACTTGGGATAAGAATAGAAGCTAGCTTAAGAGCAAATTCTGCCATTCAGTACTGCTTGGTAGGCAGAAGTCCCCAAGGATTTAAAAGGAACAGCAAGAAGAGGGACAGATAAAAGCGAGCTTTTATGAAGGCTCTGAAAAATCAAGAATGGGGGCATCAGTATTAAAACCTCCCCAGTTTTGGCATCCCAGTGGTCATCTAAGTGGGACAAGTTTTAGTAAGGAGTGAAAATCAGATGGTATTGAACGTGGTACAAAGAGGAGATGAGGAAGGAGGGACACGCAGTGTAGACACTCTTTCAAGATCATTGGCTGTGAAGCAAAGACCACAGTTCTGGGAAACCTAACTCCGAGGCCCAGGGAGTCTGGGAGGGTTGAGAAGGGGTTAGACCCCATCTCTTCTGACTCCAACCTTCCAGAGAATTCATCACAGCGCCATAAAGCTGTTGCTCAGCCTGAGTCCCCAGGGCACACGTATGTATCAGGAAATCCAAACACCCTCACAGAAACTCAAACAATCCCCACTTACTCATGGCCAAATTAAATCAAAGCAATTCATCTTGAAAGGACAGATATAACCAAAGCTGTATTTCATGTACACATCCACCATCCCTTTATACAGATATTTATTGGCATGTAACCATGAGCTAAAATGTTCCAATGGATTACACCACAGCAATCCAGTGCCGTGGGTGGAAGACTCAGGGGCAGGAGGAAAAGAGGAGAAACTTGCAGGGTAGCAACGGCCCCAGCTACATGGCAACACATTCTTCTTAGAATGGTCAGTAACAGTCACCTAAGAAGGAGGACCTGTTAGCTTCAGGAGACTATTAACAATTCATACGAGAAATCTGGAAAATAAACAGAAGCTAAGGAAAACCTGGGATCATACATTTTCAAAGTCTGTCTGCAGGTTACAAATTACCATAGAAGGTTGCTGCAATTCAATAATGATTTATAATGATACATAAATTATACATCCAGTGTGGACTTCAAGGGTTAAGTACACTGCTCCACTGTACAGGAGGATTGAATGTGTGTATAATACTTTTCCTGTTGCTGGCTGTTGTAAATGCCTGACAAGAAGCAGCTTTAAGGAGGAAGGGTTTGTTTGGGTTCATGGTTGAAGGTACAGCCTGCCATGTGGAAGTGAGGTGGCAGATACTTGTAGCCAAGGCCTCTGGAGCAGGGGCTGTGTCTTACATCTGGGCAGATGAGGAAGCAAAGAAAGGGAAATACCAGTGATCAGCTGGTGGCATCATTTTTTATTTTCTTTCTTTTTCCTTTTTTTTTCCTCTCTCTCTTTTACATTCAGTCATAGACCCAAGCTATGGCCTGGTGTCACCCAATTTCAGAGTGTCTCTTTCCTCCTCAGTTAACGCTCTCTGAAAACACCCTTACAGGCATGCCCAGAGGTGTGTCTCTCAGGCAATTCCAAATCCAGTCAAGGAAGATGAACCATCACAATGTGTTTTCAAAAGTTATCCCAATTATTGCTTAGTTGTAGTTTTAACATTCTAAGGCTCCAGCTTTCACTATGAACAATTAGTGTCCATGTGCTTTAAAACCACATTTACAATGCCAATACCACTGTCAGTGCGAAGCAACTAACTGCTTTCTGAGGCAGGTGCTGCTGTGAAATGAGGCCCTCACTCAAGGTGCAGGGGCAGTGAAAATGAGCANTTCTGAGCATGTCAGCCATCCCGAGGAGAGGGGCTGCCTTCTACCCAACCTCACTGACACAGGTAATGCACTGGAATTGCTCATTAAGTCTGAATTAACGTATCTTCAACTTCTGTGCATCAGCAGTTCATAGATAAGTGTACTTCTACATGCTTTAGACAATCAAAGTGAGATCTTGTGAATGGCTGTGTTTCAGGTGTTTATGAAATAGCCAAGGTAATTTATGGAGAGGGTGAAATTTTATCAANGTTGATGCCTTGCTAACAATATAATTTAGCTCTGATTGGTGGTTAATCTTCCATCTTAACATAAAGTGGAAGTTATAATGCATTCAATTTAGCATCTTATTTGAATATGCGTAAAGACAAGGAATAGTTGTCAGTGAGTGGATTACAGAATCCTTCCATGAGGTATGTTTTCTGCAATATCACCTACCTTGCACCAATTTTCTTTTAAAATGGACTGAGTTAAATGCATTTAAATAATTCCACTAAAGTCAGTGTTAGGGCAATTACCATGAAGTGGCAGGCCCTAACAAGGAGCAGCCTAAGGAGGGGGTACTGCTTCATGTCACACAGGACTGGGAGTCCTCATGTGATCCTTTCTTCCTATCAGGAGTGAGGCTGGCGTTTAGAAAGTTCAGGAATGATATCTTAGATACCCTGATTTCTCTTTTACCTGATAATTGAGAAACAGTAACTATCCACTTATTTTCATCTTTGGGAAAAGAAATAGAGCAATCCTTTACTGGATTTTTCTCAAAACTCTGTAGTTTTAAATGTTTCCATTGTGTTAAGTATAGTATGAATTAATTTTTATCTAGCCATTACATTTTAAATATTTCCAGATAAAATAAGACATAAATATTGAGAAACCTAGAAAGGCATCTATTTTCAAGTAGGCATGCTGAAAATAGCCAAGAAATGTTTCTCCATCAGCATTTATCTAGAGTGACATGTAAATTAATAATAGTAATAAAAATAAAGCAACAACATTAGTCATGATAATAGTGATTATCTAACAATTACTTGTATTACATATATTAACTTATTTACTATCCACAATGATTTCATGAAATAATTATCACTACCTCCTTTGCACAATGATTTCCTCTGGGTTAAACACTCCCTTCCTTCCTGCTAGGTAGGAGGTGCNTTAGATCCAGGAAGATAAGGAAGGCTCAGAGAACTCAGGAAGTTAAAGAATGCATGAGATCCCTCCTCAGCTATATAACTAACCAACAACTGAGAGGTAGGGAGGGCTCTTCAGTGGAGCTTCCTGCAGACTTGGGGGGGNGCCCCAGGGGTGAGTTATCACACATGCGGGTGGGCTTTCCAGTGCTGCAGCTGCCTTTGAGTCACCCCCACTCCTGGAAGGAACCCTCTCACTCATGCTTCTGTAAGTAACCTCATAAGTGCTTGNTTTACCAGNTTAGACCTGGGACTGTTTCNTTGGTCTGTCAGTGGTGCCTTATCTGGAGCTAATAGATATTGGCTCAAACCCCCACAAGGAGTCACAGATGCCTGCCTCTTATATATGAGAAATGGGGACACTGAGTTCAACCAGTGCTAGAACAGCATTCAGGTCCAGGAATTTGACATAGGAGTCTACATTTTTAATAGATCTGATTCATATTTGTTTGTTTGTTTGGTTGGTTAGTTGGTTTGTTTTGGTTTGTTTTGGTTTGTTGAGACAAAGTTTCTCTGTGTAGCCCTGCTGTCCTGGAACTTACTCTGTAGACCAGGCTAGCCTTGAACTCAAAGAGATCTGCCTACCTCTGCCTCCCGAGTGCTGAGATTAAAGGCATGCGCCACCACCACCNGGCCACATTTTTTAATCTGACAAGCATGACCCATCAACGTANTGAGACATTAACTTCACAGGCTTCAGTCAGTTAGTGGGAGTTGGCGGGAGGGTAGTNTTTTCCAGGCTAGCTCCTAAGCTATAGATGAAAAGAAACAAATCCAAAACTGGGCAGTGGGGGAAAGTAGGGGTTATTAATAATTCTAAACTCATGTGGGTGACACAAATGAGAAAAAAAATGTACAGAAAGAATATTCCTTAAAATTGATCAAAATTATATAGTTGGGTAAGAATTGGGAGTAAAAAGGAGCAGAGAAGTGTCAATTAGAACTTTCTGGTGAGCTCAGACAAAAGAAGGAAGCATATCTGTCAATCTGGCATGTGCTTTGGAGGGAGCTGGAGAAAAAAGGTTAGTCTGTTTTGGGCTTTAATGGACAGGAAGCCAAGACATTTAAACGTAGCTTTTTAAAAAAAAAATTTAACCTTCTGTTGAATCATCTAACCATCTTTTAGGATNATTTTTCTTCCAGATGAAGCAAAATTATACTTTTTCCTAACTTACATTTTAGCTTTTGGGATCCTTCCATATAAAGTGGAATGGAGTTGCCAAAATAATAGCAGTTTTAATACCCGATTCTATCGGAAATCCCAGTGGGAGTAAAAACTTCAACATGGGACACAAACATGACATAACTAAAGCACATCATGGGGCAGTCTTCATCCCACTNTTTCTTCAGATGTGAAGGACAAGGGGATTCATTTCAGGGCAAATGCTGACTACCTGCCCACTTCCGTGGCCAGTTTATGCTCACATGGGCTCATAGAAAGGACCAGTTAAAACAAGGAGAGAAGAACAAGTTACCATTAGATGTAATAGTAGNAGGGTCTATGTGCAGTAGAATAAACTAGAATACAGAATTAAACCATCAAAGCATTGAACAGCTGCTTCCATGATGAAGTCACAAAACTCTACCACAAAGCTGTTTTTATTTTCAATCATATCTACTTATTTGAATATAGTTTCCTTTTTTTGAGCAAAGGCTATAAAGTTTTACTTTTTTAAAAGACTGATTAAATTGTATATTTTCATATGACTATATATACAAAAACTGATTTTTCTCCTTTCCAAAGTCAGCAGCCAAATGAATTTAGCATGCATTAATGTAATTCATAGCTGGGTTNAAATGGAATTTGGCAAACTATAGGAAAACNTTTTGGGAAAAGCTCTTAAGCAAAGAGGAGCTTACAATGTCACTGAACCCGTGTCAAACTGAACTGACTTCATTATGAGCACAGTTCTAAGTGCATTCACACAGTCCAGTTTCAGTTAAATGTACCATGTGTTGTTCTTAACTACGTGTTAACCTTAATGGTTTGAAAGTAGATGATGAAAGTCCACACAGTGACCTTAGTGGTTAGAAAGCAGGCTCGGGTATGGCCTGGCATTTCTGTACACGGGGGCACAGCTGACATCAGGGAAACAGTGCTTCATGAATCCCACCCGAAGCACCGAGGCCTTTGCTTTGTACATCAAATAAGATATCTCATCTACCGAGTTTATCTACTTTATCAGTCATTTGTGGGGTGCAGCACCTTCATCTTAACTCTGGAAAGACCTTTGACTTGTCAGAGATGTACACAGTGGTGAGTGAATGACTGAATCTATAGATGACAGATGAGCCCCAAAGACATGTCTATGTTAAGTAAACAGTCCAGGTAAATGTTTTGCACATTTGACCTACTTCCTTGAATTTATAAGTTTGTAAAGATAAGCTATGAATTGTTTAGCACAGGGATCATATCTAGAAGACACTGTAGAAATGATCATGGGCTGAGGGTTTTCAGCTAGCAGTAACTGCCATACTTGTCTATGTAACCACCAAAGTGGCCCTTGTAAAGAAAAGAAAANCAGCCAGAGGGAGAAAATGGTACAACTGCAGTTCACTGAAAGAGTTTAAGAGTAAATTCTGTTCACTGGGGTACTGGGCTTTCCCACCAGAGGCAAGAAACTTTCTTCCAATGCATCAGTCCATCTTTGCAGTCCTGACCTCTCTAACACAGAGGGCTGCAGCCATGCCCAACAGGTATCTGGATTCCAGCAGCATCACAAAGA
>LZPO01075988.1:53703-64889 GCA_001675575.1 Neotoma lepida | reverse complement strand
AAAAGTGGAGACCAGACTCAGAAATGAGTTAAACCTCTCAGAAATTGAAGGCAGAACAGAAGAACAAAATGGAGCGAAGGACTGGGCCCTTGAGTTGGAGTACACAGCTCCTGGAAGATGGCAGCAGGTGAAGAGCCCCACAGCTGCCGGGAAGCATGTCTACCTCATGCAGCCAAGGGATGAGAATGAGATGAGACTCCTTACATCCGGACAGGTGGGTGCCCCATGGTGAGTCCAGGCTCTGCCATGTACTAGCTGAGTCATTTANGGCAAATCACCAAACCCTACTATGCCTGTTTCCTCATAGTAAGATAAGGCTAAGAGGAGTCACCTCGTGGGATCATTAGAGTGAAATAAGTGAGTTAATGTAATGCGTAGACACAGACTATTACCACCACTGTTTCTTTATTACTANTATTATCATTGATTGAAGGATGATAATAAAGGATGATAATGCCCATTATCTTTTGCTCCAGGGGTAGCAGCTTCTGTGGCACTGAGGGCTTGGGTGGGAGAAAGACCTGGGCCTGGTCTGTGGCCACAAACTGAACTAAGATGTCCTTGGCAATAGGGCTGACCATGTCAAGCTTTAGAAATCCCAGGAGCAGGATCCCCACACAATGATGGAAGNCTAGGGGCTTGGGGGGTCAGACAAGCAGAGAGAAGTGATCCCAACCACAGAAATGAAAATGGAAAGAGTGTGGGTGGGCAGGGAAGGGCAATCAGAACTGAGACTGGGAGAGACACCACCCACACATGGATCCAGAGAAAAGACACAGTGTGTCCTCAGCACCTGCTCCATCATCCCAGTGAATGAACTACTTCCTTCTGGTCCCCATGTCCATTTTGTGTCTTCTAACTAGAGTTGGAAAGGCAATTTCCTGCTAAACATAGCTCACTAGCTCATCGCCAGGACCATCCAAGAGACCTTGGATGAGCATCCATGAGCAGCCAGTCACATCCGTGTTAGAAGTGAGTGATAATTAGAGACAAAAGCCTCAATCCAGAAGATAATCTGGAGGACTGAATAGACGACACTGCTGTTAAATAATTAAAACTCTTCTGAAGCCAAGCANGGACTCCCAGTACTAAAGAGACTGACGCCATCCTTAGCCCAGCCTGGGCTGTATGAGACCTTGTCTCCGAAAAACTAACTAAATAAATAAATAATCTTGTTCTATTTTACCATCACCAAAGGGAAATTAATAAATGGTAACTTCCTGCATGCTTAGTCAATTGTCCAAAGGAAAATACAACTGAGTATAAAATTCTTGGAGCCAAGAAGGCTAATCAAAAGACTCTCCTTTAAAGAAAATGGGTTAGATTCATTTTAAAATAAACCACTGGTAGTGCGGAAGGAAATGTACTCTCTGTGAAATTACATGGGGTGAATAGAAGTCACTCTGACCTTTCAGCCCCAAGGAAGATCACAGTGCTGCCTCTGAGGCCACAGCNGATCTGTCTTTGATCTGTCTGGTAAATGTCACCACACTCAAGGAGGGGAAACTAATTCAGGGTGTGGGCAGAATCAGAGTGAGGCTGGGTGCAAAGAAGCACCCCACCTCCAGCTTCCCTCTCTGTGCCCCTCCTGTTCTTCCTCTGTCTTCCCCATCCTAAGAACAGCTGCTGCCCCTCTTCCAGCTCCTCCAGCCCTCAGGGTGCCCAGGCCAGGCTCTCTTCTACCTGCCAGTTCTGATAGAATCCTTACTCTTATATGGCTAAAGTGTCACAAAACCAAGGTGGTGTGGGTCACCCCTGCTACAAACACACGGAATACAGGAAAACCATGAACTCCTAAGTTCCCTTCAGAGCTCAGCTCAAAAGACAGATAGTGTTTGAGGAAAGAGGCTTGGGATTTAGGGGCTGGCGAGCTAGGAACAAAGATTTTAGATGTCTCTCTCTCTCTGTGTGTCTATGTCTGTGTGTATGTCTGTGTGTGTGTGTGTGTGTGTGTGTGTGTGTGTGTGTGTGTGTCTGTATATATGTCTGTGTGTACCTGTGTGTGTGTGTGCCCCACATATGTGTGGGTACCCTCAGAAACCAGTGGAAAGTATTAGATACCCTGGAGCTAAAGTTACAAGCAATTATGAGATGCCTGATGTGGGTTCTGAAAATCAAAGTAGGTCCTCTGAGAGAGCAGCAAGTACTCTAACTGCTGAATCATCTCTCCAGCCTTGGACCTAGGTAATGTCACAGGTAGAGTACTGGAAGGGGAACACCAGAATAAATCTGAGATGATTTTGCAAGCTCCAAATCTCTAGAGAGTGGGCTCCCTCACCCCGAGGCTGTAAACTTATGTAGCTGAGGTTGACCTTGAACTTCCAGAGTGCTATAGTTACAGGNGTACACCACCACATCCCATTTATGCAGTGCTTGGGACCCAATCTAGGACTTTCTGCATGCTAAGCAAGAACTCTACCCACCAAATTATATGCCCAGCCTTGAAGTGGACTTTAAAACTGGCTTCTAGCCCAGAAAATGGCAAGAAAGCTTAGTGTTTATGTTGGGTAAATCATCACTGTCAACTTGACTGAATTTANAATGGTCTATGAAACAGAACCCTGGGTGTGTTTGGGGGTGTGTCCAAAGAATTTCAGCTGAGAGAGCCCACTATGAATGTGGACAGCACCATCCCATGGCCTGAGGTCTTATAGTGAATAAAAGGAGGAACCAGCTGAGCACCAGCCTCCATGTGAGCAGCTCCCTGTCACTCTTGAGTCACACTTACCTCTATGTTACCTCTATGATGAACTGTACACTCATACTGTTAGCCACAACAAGCCCTTCCTTCCCCACACTGTTCTTGTCAGGTATATTGTCACAGCAAAAGGAAACATATCTAATCCCTTGTCTCTCCAGGTTCCTTGAGAATCAAAATTCTAACCACATATTATAGAAAAAAAAATTTAAATCTATCTACTCAGGTAGTAAAGAAATCTCTAAATAAGACATTAATCACAAAACTGCTCCAAAGGGAAGAGAATCCCCATGGACTGAGCATAAGCCAATGCAGACATTCTAGAGAAATGCCTCCTCAACCCTTGATACAAAGGAACTGGCACTGTGGTGATCTGAATGAGAACACCCACAGACATACAGGCTCATACATTTGAATGCTTGGTTGATGGGAATGTCTTTCTAAAAATGTGTTGCTCTGATTGGTTGATAAATAAAGCTGTTTGGCCAATGGTGAGGCAGAATAAGGATAGGTGGGACATTCGAACTAGGGGGAGAGCAGCAGAGAGCAGAGCTGGGCAGACNCCATTCCNCCATCTAGAAAGCAGCATGTAACAACACACAGGTAAAGCCACGTGGAACANATGGCAACATAGATTTATAAAATGGGTTAATTTAAGATGTAAGAGCTAGCTAGCGAAAAGCCTGCCAGGGCCATAGTTTAAAAATGATATAAGCCTCTGTGTGTTTATTTGGGTCTAAGCGGCCGTGGGAGCTGGGCGGGGGAACCGGACAAACTTTNGTCTACACTTGGTCCCTACTTAGTGGCACTGTTTAGAAAGGGTTGAAATGTGTGGCCTTGTTGGAGAAAGTATATCACTGGGGGTCGGGCTTTCAGATTTCAAAAGCCCATGCAAGGCCCAGAGTCTCCTCTCCTCTCTTTCCNTCTCCTCTCCTCTCCCCCAACAACCTCCCTCTTGTGGAGCAGATATAAGCTCTCAACTACTGCTCCAGCACCATGCTTCCCACCATGATAGTCATGGACTTGCCCTCTGAAACTGCAAGGGAGCCCCCAATTAAATTCTTTCTTTTATAAGTGTCTCTTCACAGCAATAGAACAATGACGAAGACAGGCACTTGGGTGACACTTGGGAAGACAGACACAAGACACTAGACCCACTTTAGCATCTCCTTGAGCTCAGGCTGTTCTAAATGTCTGGAAAGAGACAAACCAGGCTGCATGTGGAAGAGTCCCAAGAATCTCCAGGCCAGAGAAAACCACACTAAGAGAAATAAGCTAGAGGCAGAACAACAAATATTGCTTCTTTTCTTTCATACATAGAATTAAGATTTTTAAAAGACATGTAGAATTAATATCTGCTACTTAAAATATTTCATTTAAGGCCCATCATGGTGGTGCATGTCTTTAGTCTTTGCACTCAGGAGGCAAAGGCAGGCAGATCTCTGTGAGTTTNAGGCCAGCAAGGGCTACATAGTNAGACCCTGCCTCATAAAACAAAGTTTCAGTTAAAAAAAAAAAACCAACAAATNAGAAAGAAGGAGCTGTNGAGATGACTGTGGTTAAGAGCACTGTCTGTTCTTTCAGAAGACCCAGGATGACTCCCAGCACCCACATGTCTGTTCACAATCATCTATAACTCCAACTCCAAGGGATTCAACATCTTCTGCCTCAGTAAGTACCAGACATGCATGTGGTGCACATACATACATGCAGGCAAAACACCCATACACATAAAAATGAAGAAAAGAAAGAAAGCTCACTCCCCAGCCAAAGCCTCCTGGAATTCCACTGCAATCAACCCAACAAAATGCCTATTACTGTGGGAAGAGCAAAACAAATGACAATCTCCTTTATGATATGCTGGAAGGAACTTATTGAAGTCCCCTCAACATGTCACTTTATTGGAAGGGTATGAAGCAAGAGATAGAGGACACTGAAATGTGGACAGGGGAAGATTACAAAGAGGATGCAGAGTGCTGGAGAGAACCTTGCAGACAANTCCCACTAGTCATCCACACATAGGTGCTGGTCTCCCTTCAGTTCAAATAAGTATGCCATACTATGATATGAATGCCTTTCCCAAACTTCCTATGTTAAAAGTTTAATCCTCTACTCATCTGTTGANAGATGGGATGGATCCTCAGGAATAGATTAATGCCACCCAGATGTGGCGATTCATACCTGTCAGGAGGCTAGGGCAGGAGAACAGTCACAAGTGTAAAGACAGCCTTGATTACACATAAGATGCCTTGACTACACATAAGACCTTGTNACAAAAACAGACAAAAAGAATAGACTAATGCCATTATTATGAGGTGGGGGGTATTCTGGGAGTTGAGTCTTCTAAAGAATGGGTTTTATGTGCCCCACCCCCANGCACATCGTGTGATGCCTTCCATTCCATTATCATAAACCTTTACGAGATGCCAGAGCCATGGTCTTGAACTTCACAGCTTCCAAAACCAGGAACTAGATGAATTTCTGTTCATTATAAATTACTCTACCTATGGCATTCTCAAATATAANNATGACACAGACTAAGACAGTTACACAGCTTTATCCCACACAAGAAGAGATATTTAAAGGAGAGAAGATTAGAAAGTGCATGTTGGAATGGGCTCTGAAGCCTGGGTGATCTTTGAAGTTCAGTCCTACTCATGATTAGCTGCAGAATCTGAGTATGTTCGCTGCCCTCTCTGAGCTCAGCTCCTGCAGGGTGGAAAAACAATACTAACAGCTGCTGTGCTAGTAAATGAAAGTGTGCTGTGAGTATGTGATAAAAAAACACTAATATCTGCTCAAAAATTCTGAGCATCGCTTTTTTATGTAAAGATTTGATTTTTTTAATTCTATGCATATGTATGAATACNGATAGGTACATGTGAGTGCAAGTGCCAAGGGAGGCCAGAAGAGGGCGACAGATGCCCTGGAGCTGGAGTTACAGTTGTTACTGGTAGGAACCAAATTCAGGTCCTCTGCAAGAGCAATAGGTGCTCTGAANTGCTGAGCCACCTCTCTAGGCCCTGAACCTTGTTTTTAATTGAGACACTATGTGCAGCAGTTCTGTGCAGCAGGGTATCACATACAAGCCTCAATGTCTTTACTTACAGACAGACACAGAACTTCGCACTCAAGACAGGTGGGCTGAACCTGCTCAACTCCCAGATGTCTTATTTGTAAAATGGAGATAACACCTGCCTTGTAAAAAACTGTTATGCAAATGAAACTATACANCATGCATAAAGAGCTTTACATACCGCCTGGTACACAGGAAGCCCTANTCAGCGGCAGGTGCTAGTATTTCAGACATAATTTGCTATACCCAGTTGAACTGGCAGGGAAGGTATGATTAAGCAAAGGTCATTCTGTGACCTTTGGAATATTAAGACACTAAGAGGTGAGTTTTAATTTGTAATCATCTCCAGGGCAGAAATATGTGTTTATAGCTACATGCCATGTACTCTGTTTGTTAGCTGATAATGCCTGGCCCATATAAAAAGATGTGCTGACCCACCTCATGTAAAAGGCACAGCAATTAAAAATAACTATAAACANTTTAAAATGTGAACTTGCCCTGTGTTAAATTGAAATGGGAGCTCAAAAGGGAATCACTAAGATGGTTATGCTGCGCTGAATGGGATATGTCAGAAATGAGGTCAGATGAGTCTTCACATTCCATTGAACCTAACACTCTGCCACAACTACCATTAGTGTATTGGCCAGTGAGCCGCTTGAGTTTCTTTTTTGTATTTAATTAGTTGGGGATCCAGTTTAGCAATGCAATAGAAGAGATGAGGTGACTATAATCTCTGACTTGTGTTATTCTGACTCAATTAATATATTAATGTTAAAGCTCAGCCCTCCAATAAGCTGGTCATTCTAAAGTGGTTCGCTTAAGCATTCTTTGACTCCCTATACAAAGGACAAAGTGAAAGAAGTGGCCATGTGACTCTGCTTAAGACAATGACTCTCTAAAAGTGTGGCCACACACCAGTGGATGGCCCCACACCTACGAGTCTATGAGCAACATCAACTGAGCTCTGGGGGTTATGTGAGACAGAGACAGAGACACAGAGAGAGGATACAAAGTTGGGAGGAGCTGGAAGAAGGAGAAGTTAGAGGGAGGCACTAAAGAACGAACATCACCAAAATACCAAAGACATGAGAGTCTCAAAGAATTAATAAAGAGATTTTAAAATGTTGTTTTCCATGCTTCTTTAATTATTAATAAGATATATGTTATTCAAGGTCTGTACAGATATGAGTATGACAGGCTGAGACCCTTTACCTAATGCAGATTGCTGCTGTCCTCTCTGGGCATGGATGTAGGAAGACAGTTCTCTATGCCCCATGATGCTTTTTTTTAATTCAATGCAGAAGCTCAACAGATCCTCTCCTATGACTTTAAAACAGTGATACCTCAATGCAGCTTGCAGTTGGTCTGCTGTGACTCACAGGAAGAAGGCTTTCCTCAAGGCATCATNTCAGATATTCCAAGATAAAGCAGGATGTGATAATTGAAAACTTCCCTTACTCCAGTTTTCTAGCTCTTTATAGCTCTGTGTGCATTTCAATCAAAGCAGCCAAAGGGTTAAGTCACAAAGAAAACTGTTGAGGAGTAAAGCAAAGCTGAAACCTCATCCAACTGCATTCTTCAGACACATCCCACTCAGCTCTGGGTTTGGAGAGAAACAAACTTCCAGGCAGCCTTGTCTAGGTTGTTACTCAAGTTCCTAGCAGACTTTCCACTCTATCCTCTTGACTTATCATCTCTCCTTGAATCTAACAGAGGTAGGGAGCAAACTATAAAAGGCAATANGCAAGGGCCTCTGGGCAGGATGGAATCTATTAAGCCAGGGGAGAGCCAAACAGGTACCCTAAAGCCAGAGCCCAAAGCAGATTGCCTAGTCCATGCTGCAAGGCAGAAGAGGCAGGACCAAGGATAAGCATAAGTGGTACAGGCCCAGGGAGTGTCATAAACCGGGTGTGATAAACCCTCTGTGTGGCCAGTAATTAATTCTAGTTAAGATAAAGCACATGGGCAGCCCCACCATGCTTAATGGGCAAGGATCAAGGAGAGGTAAAAGTTTTGCAAATAGTATGTGTTTCTTCCTCGTGACAACGAAAAATACACTCTGAACACAAACCTGTCCTGNGCGTTCAATTTCTCGCACTAGAAGACCAAAGCCCTGGTGGTAAAAATCACACACAATTTATATACACAAGTATATGTAAGATGTCTGAACACGTCTAAAAGACAGGTTGCTTCACAAGGATGGAAATAAGACAAATTATTCTGCAAAAATATCATTTGTAACATATAGCACAACCCTTACAACTTTCCTATTAGTTCAGTATAAAAAAAAAGCAGAAACCATAAATCGTACCCCTAAAACACAGCTCCACAAGGTACCAAAATTACATCTCATGATGGCGCATAATTACAGCACTTTAAACAGCATTGAAGAATGTGTCACAAGCAATGAAAAATGTCATTTATTTCCACTGACAGATATTAATTGCTCCACGTTGAAAATCTTTTGAACCATTGCTGATAAGCAAAAAATGGCAACTTAAATGCCTGGGAAACTGCAAGGAGAGAGGGACCGATGACCGGCAGAGCTCCCCCAGCAGAAGGCAAGGCAGTTGCTCAAACAGGACGTCTCTGATTAAAGTTTCTAAGTCACTGCTGCAACCTAGGAGGGGGAGGCACGGAGGAGGAGTTGCCTCCAGCGGGTCTAAAGTGTTATTAATCTCTAGGTGCACTGCATAATTGGAATTTAAAATTCCACTCTGCTCCTTTACAAATTGCCTTTGTTGAGGCAGAACTGGACAGTTCTGAGAGAACCTTAAAGGCAGGATGGCACATGCAGAAGAGAAAAGAGAAGCCCAAGTCTGGTGTGGTGACACACACCTGTCATCCCAGTACTCAGGATGGGAGCAGGAAGAATAGGAAGTGAAAGCAGACTGAGCTACAGGAGGCCCTGTCTCAATTAAAAAACAACAAACAAACGAACAAAAACCTAAAGTATTTCATGGTTTTATTTATGAGTCTATTTATTTATTTATTTATTTATTTATTTATTTATTTATGAGTTATTTATGAGTTCATTACAATAAAGTGCTTTTTAAAAATTTTTAGTTTAAACTAAATAAAAGTAAATAAATAAAATTTAAAAATAGAGAATGAGTGTAAATCAAAATGAATTCTTGTGGTCTGAGAGGAGTGTGTTTTCCCTGTACTGCTGTTACTACTGTCAATCACTCTTACTCTTTTAATTCAGAGATAGTGAATTTTAAACAGCAGCTCTAGGAACATGGTCATGCATGGTTACTGTGTTGAGCTAGAAGCCATCACAGAGTTTATAAAACAGCTGTCCTCAAGAGAATCTAGGTACGTCACTCCAGACACCACCAAGGCCAGCCAGGGATACACAGAGAGCTTGCCTTTTAAAAATTAAACAAGTAGTAAATAAGACTAAAAAATTTTTTTAAAATGTAAGAGCAGAAATTGTGAAAAATAAAATATACAACATAGAAAAATTAAAGACAGATGTTAGACTGATTATGGAAAAAAACAGAGAATATCAATTACCAGCACAAGAAAGTTTTTCACAGAACAACTTTTAAATGTTTGTTACATATTTATTTATTTATTTTGTGTCTGTGTGAGGCAAGGAGACACACATTCAACAGAGTATATGGGGTCAGAGGACCACTTGCAGGAACAGATTCCCCACTTCCACTATGTGGATCCTTGGGATGAAACTCATGTCTCCAGGCTTGGAGGCAGGCACCTTTACACACTGAGTCATCTTGTTAGCCCAATATTACTATTATTTAAAAGGGATAATGGAGACTTTTGTACCAATACATTTTAAATTGAACTGAGGTGTATTTGAAAATATAATTTATTAAAAGTGGCAAAATGGAGATGGAGAGTGGTTAAGTTAAGATGGAGAGTGCTTGCTGCTTTTCAAAGGACAATGGTTTAGTTCTCAGCATCCATAACTGCCTGTAACTCCAGCTCCAGAGGATCCAATGCCCTCTTCTGGCCTCCAAGGGCACCTATACTCATGTGCACATAAGCACATGCACATACACACATATACATGCATAAATAAGTAAAAATAGAATAAATCCTGTTTTAAAGGAACAGACAACACAACAGAAATAAGGACACACGTTTAAGTGGGAACTTTAAAAACAACACAACAGAAATAAAAGCAAAAAGAATGTTACCAAAAAACCATTCCAGAAGACACATGAAAACATACTTGACTCCACTAGTCACCATGAAAATACAACTTAAAACCCAAATGAGATCTCATTATTCACACACTGGAATCACTAAAAGAATTTAACAGACAATAACAAATGTTGGTGGAAGTGTAGCCACTCCCTCAAAGTCACACACAGATGATTGACAGGAGCAGGATCATGGTTCTCTTCCTGGGTTGAAGCCTGGATTGGTGCATCAGGCTTCTGATTACCTCCTGAGCACACACAGCCATCCATTCCATGTGTGAATATTCACTCAAGTGCCTGCTTAAGACACCTTTAAGCACCCTTTGCAGAAATTCTATGTCAATAAAAAGCTTATGTTTTAAAAATAACTGTGTATCAGTGTCTGGGTATATTACCCATATGTGTCTGTTTATGTGTAGACAGTTACAAGCTCAAAGAAAAATATATCAGGATAACTGTGCACTTCTATTTGTTGGAATTGAGGACAGGACACATGAAAAAGGTGAAGCAAAATGACCAAGTGACCTGTGTCTATATGAACAGGAGGAGCATTCACTAGAAGGCTGATGATTTGTGCCTTTATAATACTTTGTTCCAGAGGCCACTATTTAAAGCCATGCTCCGTCACTAGATGTAGGAAATTAGAAATGTAAATAACTGTTAGTCCAAAGTGGCTTTTAAATCTTCTAATAATGGGGAATCCAATAGCATGCAGACAGCATCTGCAGAATAGCTTTACATCCATCAGCTCAGTTTAGGTCTAATAGCCTCTGTGTCTTACTGACATGCTCCTAAGGCTGTTGTCTTGGTGGCATGGTACACCAATTCAGGGCCATTCAACCACACTGACTTTTTTTATAAAGTAGTAACAAGATTAATTTTTCAGTTATTTCTGCACAGAAGTATCCATTGCACCTGAGTTCTAATATTGATTTCCAGAGTCAAATAAGCAATCTTTCCTCTTGCCTATTACTTTGCCTTGAACGTGAATAAAATGTCTTTAGTTACACTGNTACATACTCTTGGCTGTATCAACATTGTGCCAGAGACATGGATAATCTTTAGCCATTACAAGATGTTCTATTAGCAAATTTGATCTCATCAACCTAACCTTAATTAAGAAAGCATCAGTAGCCGGGCGGTGGTGGCGCACGCCTTTAATCCCAGCACTCGGGAGGCAGAGGCAGGCGGATCTCTGTGAGTTTGAGGCCAGCCTGGGCTACCGAGTGAGTTCCAGGAA
>LZPO01075988.1:33009-46548 GCA_001675575.1 Neotoma lepida | reverse complement strand
TATATATATATATATATACACAAAATAGAGAGGAGAAAATTATCAGTACCATAAGAAACAACATATATAAACATATATAATACAGGAAAACACCTCACCTCAGCACTGAAAGACGTGGGCTCTAGGGTCATGACCTCTACCAAGTAGCAGGGATAACCAATGAGATTAACACTGCACCACATCATGTCATGGTGAAAAGTCAGATCATACAGGTTAACAAATTTTTAATAAAAATATTTGATTAACAGAGGTGCATAAAAAGACATTGTTTTTTAAGACCTCATATTTCTATAAGAAAAATTAATCAGGGCAATGAAATGACTCAATCCTGGGACCACAATTGGAAGGAGAGACCCTTCACAGATACACCATGGAATGCATATGCCTTTGTGCACAAGCACACACACACACACACACACACACACACACACAGAGCAAGGGAGGCTCACAGGAAGTTTTCATCTTAACTTCACATCCACTGTCTTTGTCAGTATGGGGAACATACATCCTTGTGGTGAAATCCCACTTAATTTCTTCATCATCATTAATGGAACACAAATTTAATGAGGCAGAGNACAAAATAAACAGCAGCCTAGTCTCTTGTTATAATTCTTCAATTTGTGCAGAACATGAGGGCTGTCAAGTACATAGTGTCTTTTTTACTTTATTTTTCTCTGTCATTAATAAACATCATTACTGGTCCCTGTGTGCACATGCCATTGTGAANTGATGAANTACATAATGATCCGTGGGACAGTAGAGCACAGCCCTGTGTCCTAAATGACAGCCTTGACAGTGAGCAGCACCAAGGAGTCACAAGCAAGCTTTGTGACACTTCAGCACTTCAGCTTCTCTATCAATAAAACGGGATAATGGCAGCAATAACGACATCTGCCTCACACAGCAACTGTGGGGATTAATGAGATTGCACACCTGACATGCTCAGTGCAGCCTCAGCACATAAGCACCAGAAAATGTTAGGATGCTGGTACTGCTGACGAGAAGTGCCTCACAACGTGAGGGTGATACACACACTCAACTGTGTGGGTGCCCTGCTTCTTCCCCTGGTGGTCATCAGTAGCAAGGACCCATATGGGGAAGTGCACAGATCATGAAGAAGGCTGAGGCAGGGGGACAGTGAGTTTGAGGTCAGCCTGCACTGCATGGTAAAAGCCTATCTCAAAAAGAGAAAAAGAGAGAGAAAGAGGGTGGGAAAAGGAGGAGGAAGGAAAGAGAGAGACAGAAAAAAGAGCAAGAAAGGAAATGGGGGGAAGGAAGGAAGAGAAACATGAAGAAGGGAGGGGAAGGGAAAGGAAGCATGGAATATTTATATCATGAAGGCTGTGAGAGAGGGCTGGAGGACACAACTCAGTAGGTAAGAGTGCTTTGCTGCACAAGCTTGAGGATTCTAGTTCTGATCTCCAGAAGCCACATAAAAAGCCAGATGTGGCCACGGGCACTCCTGTAACTCCAGCACCAACTAAGATGGATTGCTGGGTCTTGTTGGCCAGCAACCTAGCTCTAGGTTCAGGGAGAGACTTAGTCTCAATGAAATAAGGCAGAGGGTACACCCACTGCCCTCCTCTGGCCTCTGCATGTACATACACCAGAGTATACACACACACACACACACACACACACACACACACACACACACACACACACACAAATGCATGCTTGCAAAGACTGTAGAATCTTTCAGCAGAAAATGTGGCTTAATCTTGCATAATCCATTTCCCAAATTTATAGTTTTGAGCATCATTTCGTATTGTTAGAAACATCTATCAAAAGTCTTTGAATGTCTGCTCTACAAATGCCACATTAGGAAATGAGCTGGGTAAGCATCCTCTTAGGACCAGTCCATCCACGATAAACAGTAGGCTAGAGGTGATGTCAGTCAGCCACCTGCCTGAGGGGCCGCAGCCTCAGGACCTGCCCTCAGGATTTATGTGGAAGCACTTTGTGTCTTTACTGTAGCTTTCCAATTTCTTTTGGAAAATGACTTCTATGTGTGGCTTCCTTGCTGTTAAGCACAGCAGTGCCTACAAGGTCCCAGCTATGAGTGAGCTATAAACTTGTAAAGTGAGGACACGTGTCTCAACATGAGCAGTGGCTGTTGCGATGGCATTTTAAAGGGAGTAAAATCGGACCAATTTTGAATTATCATTCAATTGTATAGAATAAAATAAGTGGAAAACCTCTAAATTTAGGATGCTCAGAAGTTCTTTGTAGATATTTTATCTTTTTCTTTCTCCTCTCTGTGGTAGCACACAGCGTGCTGATCTCCAATAAAGGTTCTATCTTGGGCTGAAAACAACTAGGGCAGCAGGGAAGAACAAAAATAGAACCAGATACAAAGTAGGCCAGCATCTACAGAAAAGTCCCAGCATACTGTGTGTTAGGGAAAATAGCCCTACCCTGTCTTATAGCAGCAACTAGCCATGTTGATTATACCCCATGCCATGGTAAATGGACCCTGGGCAGGAAGGTCTTGTTTGTTCAAAGAGTGCTACTTCTTTTTATACAGACAAAATAGACATGGAGGCCCAAGAAAAGACTTCACACCAATGGGAAAAATGTTAATATTTGCATGGCAAAACACGTTTTGGCATTTATAGGTGGTGGGAGGAATTTGACTACTGAAATGAAAAAGAGAAATTGGTTCTGCTTCACCAAAAACAAAAAAAAACAACTTCTGCATAAAGATAGAATAATGACCATTGGAAGCAAAGGTATAAATTCAGAGCAATTGGTACAAAGGAAAGAAAATGCAGCTACTCTAAGGTTTTGCTCAGCATGTGGTACCCAGCAGGCACTCGTGGATGCTTACATGTGAAGTAGCTCCTAGAAAGGGGGCGGGGCTCCCAAGTCTAAAGCCCTGGAGAAAGGTTTACAGCCCAAGTGTGTGAGAATAAATAAGGACATCTGGGAGTGGTCACTCAGGCCTATAATAACAGCACTTGGATGGCCGAGACAAGAGGATTACCACAAGTCAGAGGCCAGCCTGGGTTATATGAAAAGTTCTACACTAGTGTGGGCTACACAATAATCCTTTATCCTAAAAATAAAAAAAATAAAATAAAAATAAAAACAAGTAAATAAGAGTCTGATCATCCAATGTGTAAATCAGAGGCCAGCCTCACAGACTGCCATCTTTTCCAGTGTTCCTTGAGTGCTGCTGATGGACTCTGTCCATGGTTGGCCTGTGTAAGAACAGAGGAGACCCACAGGGATATCAGAGTGCCAAGGAAGAAAAAGGGCTGAAATCAATCCTCCCGGCTCACAATGGGAAGAAGAAATACTGGAGTGAAGAGTGGGGAAAATAAGAACTCTCCAGAACATGGGACATCATACTCTAGGTCCTGAAGGAAGATAGGTCACAGCATGATTGAATAGCATCTCTCACTCCTACCAGAGACCCAGTGCAGATGTTCACACAGGAGTGTCCACCTCTGATCCTGTTGCATGTCAGTCTGGGCATTTTCAGAACCACTGGCTACTATCATGCCCTTGGACTCTGGGTAAACTGCCTTCTCCTTCCCCATTCCCAGGCCATTTGCCAAGCTAGGGAAATGTCATTAAGTTACGCNGAGAATTTAAAAACAAAGCTTATAAAATACCAGATCAGTATCTAGCACTGACTTGTTGCCAAGCTTGAGCATCATAACTGTTGTGACATGCAGCATTAATTTCAGTGATCATAACATGGGCATTATGGACCACAAGCATTCATGCCCATACTCTCAACCAACAGCCGCTTTGCATTATCCACCACTGAACGCCTGTTGGTTTCCTTAATATGTGATGGATGAGAAAGGAATCATTGGTCAGTCCACTAGTGGCCCAAGACCCATCCTGATTTTATTTCATCCNAGGCCTGAGAAAAGAAAAAGGGGCCTGAGGAGGAATGAGTGATAATAAATCCCAGCTGCTTCTCCTGCTCCACCCTTGTCATCCCCCATGAAGAGCATTGACCTAATAGCCTTTCATGACACCACAAGGGCCAAGCCCAGTCTATACCTCAGATCCCAGAATGAAAAGCCCAGGGTGACCCAATTTTAGTTCTTTCTGAAAAGTGGATGAATCTTGCTTCGTGTAAGGCTTTAGTATGCCTTACAAGCTTCTCCCTTTATCTTAGTAAGCTACAAAAGGTTCAGCCCTGGCTTTGAATGAGGACGATGCTGTGGAATTGTTGGAGCCCCAGGTAGGACAAAAAAGAAAAAGTCTCTGCTTAGAAGTAATGGGCAACATCTGAGCAAAGTACAGTTGGCAAGCCAAACCCAGGAGCCCCAACAATACTCCTTCTGCAGTAGAACATGCTAAAGAAAGAACCTCAGTGCCCCCAGCCTGAACTCCTCCACCTGTGGAAGTTTCCTGAGGCCCAAACCACAAGGCCCAGGCCTACAGCAGCAATTTTTGCCTTTGACCTAGGGCAATTCTTTATCCACACATAGTAAGGATAGGATAAGTTCTTGGCTTTCTGGAATGGAATTCCTACTTCATTTTCCACTAGAAACATCCTTGCCCTTATGAGGACCTCATATGCCACCTGTACAACAAAATGACTAAGTTGAATGATGTGTTACATTGAGGTTTGTAAGAAATATACATATATAAAATAATCTGAGTTTCAAAATACCTACTTAAAATGAATTCTTGAAATACAGCCTTCCAAAGGTTTGAAAATCCCTATGTAGAATCGTGCCTAGCCCAATCGTCATCAGAGAGGCTTTCTCTGGTAGTTGATGGGAGCAGATGCAATGACCCACATCCAAACATTAGGTGGAGCTTGGGGAAACCCATGGAAGAGGGGAAGGAAGCAAGAGGGGTCAAGGACACCAGTACACAGCCCGCAGAATCAACTAAGCAGGGCTCATAGGAATGTCTAGAGACTAAAGCAGCAATCACAGAGCCTGCATGGTCTACACTAGGTCCTATGCATATATGCTGTGGTTGTTTAGCTTGGGTTTTTGTGGGACTCCTAACAATCAGAGTGAGGGTTATCTCTGACTATTCTTGGGACCCTTTTCCTTCTATTGGGCTGCCTCATCCAGCCTTGATATGAGGGTTTGTGCCTAGTCTTATTGCATTTTGTTATGCCATGTCCAGTTGATACCACTGGAAGGCCTGCTCTTTTTCTGAAGGAAATAGAGGAAGAATGGATCTGGGGGAGAAGTAGGCATTAGAGCCTACTTCTTTGTGATTCTGGAGTGTACTGGAGACCACCTGAGACATCCAGATTCATGGACTGAACAACAACTGGACTATTGGATTTTCCATTGGTAGACAGCCACTGTTGAACTAGTTGGACCACAGACTGAAAGACATTCTAATAAATCACACATATACACACACACACACACACACACACACACACACACACACACACACACACACACACACAGAAGGAGGGATTCACTCTGTCAGTTCTGTTCCTCTAGAGAACCCCGAGTAATACATGCCCCAAGTTCCCACTGCCATCTATCCCTTCCCTGCCATGATGAACTGTGCCCTCAAACTATGTATGCAAAATAAGCCCCTCTTCCCTGAAGTTGCTTTTTGTCAAGTATTCTATCTCAGCCACAAGAAAAGTAACTAAGACTGAACAGGTGGCTTGGCAATTGAGAGCACTGGCTGCTCTTACATGGGACCAGGTTCAGTTCCTAGCATAAAAGGTGGCTCACAACTGTTCCTAAGTTCTAGTTCCTTCTAGTTCCAGAAGATAGAACATTCTTTTCTAGCCTCCATTGGTACCAGGCACACACACACACATTGTACATACATACATGTAGGCAAAATATAAACTGGAGGGAATAAAGGAAGGAAGGCAGAAAAAGAAAGGGAAGGAGGGAGGGAGAGAGAATATTATTAACACACTATCCAGCTCTGGATTACACAAATATTAACCCTAAAGGAATTTCTTTCAGAGACCTCAGCCCAGCATCAGCTGTACCTCAATGGGGACACAGATAAAATTTATCTGAGGATCGGAGGAAAAACAGTCAGCCAGCCGCTAGNAGCAAAAACAAAAGTCATGCAAGTTAGCATCCATCTGGTTCTCTGTGAGTCCAAGGTCACATTAGGGAACAAGAGGAAGGCAGTGGTGGCACACGCCTTTAATCCCAGCATCAGCCATAGAGTTCTGGAGGTCTGTGCAGACAGACAGGAATTGATGTAGCTTGGTGGAGAGAGGAAATGAGTTAGCAGAATGGACAGGCATAAAAAGCCTGCTTAGACAGGAAATCACTCTCTTCTCTTTACTCTCTTTGGAAGCAGCGGCATTGGTGAGGTGAGGCTAGCTGGTGGCTTGTTCCTAATTCCTCTGATCTCTGTCAGATTTTTCACCCCTATTTCTTGCTCCGTGTGTTTATTAATAAGACCGTTTAGAAATTCGTCTTACAGTTCTCTATACCATACATACGTGCAATACAACAAGATATGAAATGAAATCTTTCCTAAAAAAATACCAAGGTGTGGCTCAGTGGTAGAGCACTGACCTACCACATGCAAGGCCTTAGGTTCTATTCTCAGAATGAAAAAATAATGACTAGTGTTATATGCCTTACATAATTACATTCATCCAGCTTTCAATTTCTCAGTCTCTCACCATTAAAGTAAATAACAAAGTATATACTCTAAAACTAGTTTTGTTAATAGAAGTGGAATTACACAATTAAGCATACAAAAAATGAGCAGCCCCTGACTATAGAAGAATATTATTGTAATATGTCAACCCTATGAGGGGTGGGACAAGCTAATACCCAGTCTTTTAAGAAGCTGGTATTTAGCCAGGCAGTGGTGNCACTTGCTTTTAATCCCAGCACTCAGGAGGCAGAAGCAGGTGGATCTCTGTGAGTTCGAGGCCAGCCTGGTCTACAGAGTGAGTTTCAGGAGGAGGAGAAGGAGGAGGAAAAGCAGAAGCACAAGCAGCTGGTATTTAACAAAATAGACTTTGATCTATGCACCACAATACACTGTGTTATGTGGCAACAATCAATAGAGGAAGAGAAAACGTCTGTCTCCCATTCATCAGATGAGTAGGGTAGCAAGAGCTACCAGCAAATCTTATTACTTCAGTTGATGAAACAGAACAGACCATCTTGGTGCCCTCCTATATGCATCCTTCTGGCACACAGTGCTTCTTTCAAGGTTAGGAGTCTGGAGAGCATGTTTTCCAGATGTGTTTCGGGTTTTTTCCCCAGAGTCTCTTTTGACAGAGAACCACTCAGGTGCCTAAGCTGCTTCTCAACCTAACCAAGGACACTCAGGTCCTGGTACATATGATGTGATTTTTGAGGATGGGTTGCTACAATGCTTCATGCTTGGAACGATGTAGGCACACCGTGTGCAGCTGTAGTTACTACAAAGCTCAAGAGCATGACTGCTCAAGGGCAGTCACACAAGGTTGCAACACTCAGGCGTCCTCCATCAGTGCTGTACCTGCTCTCATCAGGAGTCTACATACACAAATGTCCCTTCCAGGAACAAAATTATCATGAATAAAACAGAACAAGACAGCCANAAGCTGCACTAGAACAACACTGGTTCTCATGTGCACACACACATACACGCACATGCACGCACATGCATACGCATACCCATATGCATGCCAAAGAACTATGTGTCCTCTGAAAGAAGAAAACCTTTGCCTTGTGTTTCACATTAACTCTTTGACTTTAAAAGTACTTCTTGTTATCAGCATGATATGTCATAACAGTACAGGCTCCTTTCTTTGCGGTCTTTCTGATATTTCTAACTAAACTCCTATAGTCTGTATTCTTTTCAGTTACCTAATATTAATAATAGCAATGAATATAACTAGCTATCCAAAATGCCGCTTCAAAATAACCATCATCATGTTTCTGCACACATGTGTACCTAGTTAACTCCTCTGAAGTATCTCTCCAGGCACAGCAGCACCAGGAAAAGGGAGCAAGCTGTGCCTGGGCTGAGGCCGATCTCACAGGCAGCGCGGAACACACACCGCAGACCCACAGTCATCAATCACTCACCAATCTTACTTTGCATCTTGGCTACAAAAGAAAATGGGATTTGTTTCCCTGAAGAAATATGTCACTGCTCTGCCTGAATTATTAAGCTTTACTGTTACGGAGAGAAACAGTCAAGGAAAAAGAAAGGGAAATAAACATAGAGCCAGGTCGCCACCTACAGTCAGAAGGCAGCATTGCTGGGTCAGGGAGCGTTTACTTCACAGCTGAACATCGGTAAATATCACAGTTCTTTTAAAAAAGCAAAACATGTGACTAAAATCACAATTACTTTAAATATAATAATAAGAATAGGATACATGTAAAGATCACTGGAATTAATATTTGTATATATTTTAATATAGACTAGAAAGTGATCTTAATTATTCACTCTAACCCTAAAACTTAAGACTTTGAAATACAACTGAATAGCTCTCTCCACCTCATATACATTTTTTAGTAGAGAAGACAGGGGCTTCATCTCTAAAAGCAGCTCCTGTGCATTTTTACTCAGTACCTGGATTCCTGCATCCTACACATTCCTTTTGCATATCATCTCTCTTCCTTTTGCTTGAGCCCTCTAGAGACCCTAGCGTCAAGAAGCACACACTTGGTTCCAATGACTAAAATAGATGGTATTAAAGTAAAAAGCAGCTTCGATTGTAAATGAATACAAAGGCTGAATTAGGAGAGAGACACACGTGACATTATAGTCTGGAAACTTCTTCTAGTCAAGGATATCTTGGGGGAGGTCTTTAAGGAGAAGTTGCTTGGATTTCAATCAAGCAGAAATGAACTGATACACTTCATGTACTAAGTGGCAGCTTCAGCTACAGAACTGCACCTTTTCTCTCCTTTTTTTTTCATGGAAAATAAATGTTTTTGAAAGTCAAGGTTTATTTGGGGGGGACTCATATGCTCTTCCTATCGTAGAAAAATATATGTAAATTCTTCATCTCAGCTCTTCTAAGTCTTCTAAATCAGCAGCATAGTCCTTGTGTGTGGGGAAAATCAGTCCTAAGACCTTCGTTTGACAGGGATTCACAGTTTTGCAGGGAATCAAGGGCTAGAGCTGTTTAAGAACCTGTGGCCCTCACAGCACAAAGCTAGCTTGGAAAATACCCGCTTAGGATGGGAGGTCACCTGAAGCAACTGAGCGTTCTCACAAGGCCAGGCCTGGGGCACTGAAGGGGTCCACCTTTTCTGATCACATCTTACAAACTACTTCCTTCAGTATTAAACACCATAGAAATATTATTGAAGACTCTGTGAATTTCCACAGGAGCCAGGATGCTGATCATTCAACTTGCCAACACAGTCTGCTTCCCAACGGAAAGAGTGCTAATCCAATCCTGTGTTCTCCAGCCTGCGCAGGGACCGCTAGTAAGCCCAAAGACTTAAAATACACATATTGTAAGTAGACATGGGACTTCTGTGCACTGATAAGAACCTCAAAGACAAAAAGCAAATAGCACCTTCTCCCTTTAACTAAATAATTTATTAAAAGCTTTAAATGGGTCCAGTTTCTTAGTGGGGTTTAAAGTATTACAGACTCAGCCATCTTTAATTTCCACCATTTATTTGATCACTATGTATTAAATGCCTTGATTCTATTAGACCTAGGCTAGTGTGGGGAATTTTAAAAAAGAAGCTAGATATAGTAGCTCATGCCAGCACTCAGAAGGCTAAGTCAGGAGGATTGCCATGAGTTTGAGACCAGCCTGGGCTGCATAGTGAGTTCCCAGCCAACCTGAGCTAGAGTGAGACTTTGTCTCAACATAACAACAGTAGTAAGCCACAGTCCACACATAGTTTTAGGAGTTTTCATATGCAATATATGTTTATCAAAATAAGGCCTCTTTTGTTTTTAGCTTTCAAAAATGGCCTGTTTTCCCCAGCTAACTTTTTTCCCTATCCTTCTGCTATACTATAGGCACTCAACAATACCTGCCAGCTATATTTCATCCTGACCTGTCTCTGGATGCGATAACAGGCTATGGGCATGCAAAGTAGTGAAGAAAAATCACAACATGAGCCCACAATTAGATAGTGGGACTGGAGAAGGAAGTGGATGCCTAAAGTCACTAGCAGAAGGATGAGGCCCAGCAAGCTAATATCCACCAGCGAGATCCTGGAAGATAGGAGCCCCTTCCTCTTGCTCTTCTCTGGGGAACCAGACATGCATTTGTCCTGTGCTTTTCCCCACTGTAGCCCTGGGGAGTGAATGTAGGATCTCATGCACATCAGACAAGTGCTCTACCCCTGAGCTAGATCTTCAGCCCCTTATCGTGTTTTATGAAGCATGGGCTCACTAAACTCTCAAGCCCAGCCTTGAGATCCTACAGCCTCAGCCACCAGGCTGTCTGATCATTTAGCCTGTTCTTTCAACCTTCGACCACTTGTCTTTCTCTGATTCTTTGGCTATCTGTGGGGCATCCTCTCAACCCTCCCAGGAGCTCCTGCTGCCCTACAGCTGTGAACACCACAGGATTCCTCATGTGAGGTGGAGTTCCCACATGGGGCTGGGTTCCAGCTGGGTTCCACTGAGGACTCAAAACATTCTCCCATCCGTCTTCACCCCGAGCATCCCATACTAGTCTTATGTGGATGGACCTTGAGTAGAGGAGGCAAAGCAATCACTTCACTTTCCGTTTCCAGCCAGCTGCTGTCTGACACAAATCTCTCTCTCCATTTTGTGAGCCCATCCTACTGAGAATACACTTGAAATAAAACCAAATACAGCCCCACTCTACAAAGACTTTGTGTGAAAGCTCACCATTTCATCGCACTTGTCCTGACTTGGGACACCTTTGTCTCACACTAATGGATTCTCAGACCAATGTAAATTGTTTTGCTTTGGGTTTTGTTTGTTTTTGAGAACCAGAGGGCCTTGAACTCACTATATAGCATAGATTGGCCTTAACCTCCTAATTAATCCTCCTGCCTCCACCTCCCAAGTGTTGAGATTACAGGCACGAACCACCATGGCTGGCTCAAATTAGAAATTTTTTAATTTATCTTATAGCTACTTTTGGTAAAGTTTATGTGTGCCCAGTATTCATTTGGATATCAGAACATCTTTTCAAGAAAGGTGAGTTGTAAATACAAGCAAATCATGAGTGCAGACCATCAACCCATAGAGGCCAGTCAGCAGCACTTAGACAAAGTGTAATGCCAAGCAAGCACTCTCGGTGGGTGCACAAGATGGCAATGTTCCTTCCTGTCCGAATAAGACTGCCTAAAACAACAATCTGATCTCAAAGCAAAGATTCTCAAAGGCCAACATCTGATCACAAATAGAAGCCGAGTGTGAGAAATAGCTGCTTCTCGCCCAGGGAAACGCTTCTTTGAACAGCCTCACATATGACAAGACAAAAAGGAACATCCTCTGTGAGCCTGGAGAAATGAACATTATCAAGTTAAGAATGAACATCGAAGGGCTAGAGAGATGGCTCATGGTTAAGAGCACTTGCTCCATTCACACTCAGTTCCCAGCAACTGCACACACAAACACACACACACACACACACACACACACACACACACACAATTAAAAATGAAAATCTTGAGAATAAAAAAGAATTTAAAATGGATCCATAGCCTTAAAAATGATAATATAAGCAATACAAAAACAAACTAACCGTTGTTTAGGACTGCTTGTTGGGAATCCTTTGGCTTCACATTTTGTTTCACTTTTGTGGGTTTTTCTGAATTTGAATCTTTCTTCCCTTTCCTCTTCAGAGGCTGAGGAGATGAGTTATCGCTGGAGCCGATGGTTGACTTAGATTGGCGATAATTTCCCTAAATGACAAAAGATTAGACCCTTACTATTGGCTAGTGAACTCTCACAGGTATTCCCAGTACATACATGTGATTAACTAGTGATCCCAGGGACAGAGCCCTGCATTAATTTCCAACTGTTGGCCTTGGTACCACACTAACTGCAAACACATCTTCCCAGAGGCAGGAGAAAGGTCTGGCAGAGAAGGAAGACTAAAAATAATCACTCACAATTGGCAAGCACTGCACAGGTGCCAGGCAGGCCATAAAACTATTTCCCTTGGGATTGGGGATGGAGCTCAAAGGCACAGTGCCTGCCTAGCACTTGGTGAGGCCGGATTCCATCACCACGGCACACACAAGGAAAACAAAAACAAAAGCCATTCCTTGGCTAGAGAGATAGATGGTTCAGTTGGTAAAGTGCTTGCCTACACAGGCAGGTGAACCAGAGTTCAAATCCTAAAACCAATGGGAAAAGCCAGGCATGGAGGTGGTACTTGTAACCCCAGCCCTGGGGGGAAATCCCTAGAGCTCTGTGACCATCTAGCCAGCCTATCCAAACTGGTGAAATTTCCAAGCACTGTCAAAAACAAACCAACAAGTGGAAGGTATCCCAAAGAACAACATCAGAGGCTGACCTCCAACCACATGCATGAGCACACACAATTCCCCCATCAGCTGAATGTGGCTGATGCACCTGCCTTTACACTGTCACAAGAAAGAAGGGGAACATGTGTAAAGTGACTGGAATAGTGCCTGGTGATAAGGGTCTGGTGTTCTCTCCAAGACCAGAGATAATGTAGATATAGATGATATAGATGTATAAAGTCATATCAGAAATAGAGGTGTGGCCGGTGATGGAGCACTTGCCTAGCATGTGCAAGGCCGTGCATTCAATCTCCAGCACTGCAAGAAAAAAATAAGTAAGTAAATAAATAACTCGACCATATTGGGTGCAATCTTTATGCAACATCTGTACTATCTGAAAATAAATGTAGTAATATTAAATAAACAAATCTGCCTGGAAGGCTATTATAACTGCTCATTTTAAACATTTATATATTCAGTCACCCAAAAGCATTTAAATGGTTTTAGCCATCACCCAATTAAGAATAGAAAAAAACCCACCATCTTACAAATGAAGTTATTTATGCTATTTTGTCACAGCCTACAAGAAAATGAATTATGCATAGATTTATTAACAGTATGAAAACTTGTCCAATTCTATAACATTTTTGCATAATTTAATTTTCCATTCCAACTGCAATTTAAACATCCAGATTCCATTTAATTATTGCATGATCTACAAGCAGAGATTTATTTTTTCTTTCCCTTTTTTCAGTCACTGTCTGGCGAAGACAGACAGACGGTATGACAGGATTGGAGCTTCTCAAGCCGTTAGCCAAGACCCAGACTGTAGTGTGCTTTAGTGCAGTCTGCGTGTCCTGAGATTTCAACACTGGAAAAACTTGTGTGACAACAGTAACCCTTCATAGACAGTTAGTGCCTTCTAGAAGGTTTGGGGATGCTGTTAAACTTGGAAAGACTCTATAGAAAACCCACTGAGTAAGGGACTTGGGGTCCCAGCAGGGTGATGTTACTACTCTCTGGAAAAGCATCACTCACAGCAGTAGGGTGTGACAACAAAGAACAGAGACGTCATTGTAGATTGTCCAGGGATTAAGTTTACCTCATTTCAGAAAGGGACACTCAGAGGAGTGGTTTAGGGAGCATTAAGAAAGATAGGTTGATGCCCTTTCCTGAACAGAAA
>LZPO01075988.1:12472-26725 GCA_001675575.1 Neotoma lepida | reverse complement strand
AGAATTGATGGAGGCATGACTGACAAGGTTAGAATGAATAGATGGATATACACAGTGGGAGCACTGTGAGAAGAAAGACAAACTCATTTTAATTTTTATATTTTAATAGCATGGAGATAAGTTTAACAATTTTGAGCCTCTTTTCTATTGAATGGGAATATACACTATATCTTTGAGTCACTTCTTCAGTGAGGCCTCTGCACAGCTATCTAAATTGGTTTTCTCTTTATTTTCTTTCATACTGTTCTGCAGTTTCCTTCCATTTTATCATACTCTGTAGTTATCCACTGACTTACAAAATTGTTAGGTCAACAGTTGTCTCCTGCAATAGACCACAAGCATCAGAGATGCATGCCTGTTTACTAATCTCTGTCCCCCACCCTGCCCAGGGTTCAGCCCCAGCCAGACACCTGGATACTCAATCATCATTCTGAGAACCAGTATTCACAATGCAACGAATGCAGAAATCTTCCTCAGGAGTGAGCAAGGAAGGAAACTGCACGGTTGTGCTGAAACATGTGCCTTGGAGCAGAAACAGTCTTACATCATTAATGAAAATTTTACCTTTTCAAATTTCATACTAGTAAACACAAAATTGCAACATGTGATGGCTGGGAACGTGAAGAGCTGAGTTGTGACCTTAGTCTTGCCATACATTTTCCCTGTGACTCTGGGTGAGTTATTCAGTTACACTAGGTTTCTGTTTAACCACTGCTTGTCCAGTGTACTACGAGAGTGAAGAGCTGAGACTTGCATGGTGTGTATGCAGAAAGAATTCTGCCACAAAGCCCTCCAGAAAATAAGAGAACAAAACACAAGTCTTGGGCCTGGAGAGATGGCTCAGAGGTTAAGTAAGCTTACTGTTCTTACAGAGCACACAAGTTCCTAACACCCATATACAGGCAGCCTGTAATTCCAGTTTCAGGGCATCTGATACCCTTGTCTAGCCTTGGCAGGTACCTGCACTCATGTGCACATAGCCCCACAAAGGCATATACATACTTAAAAATAAACCTTAATAAATAAATCTCCCATGGATTTCATTTATCATTTTTAATAGCAAAGATACTTACAGCTGCTGACATAAGTCTCACTCCTCTTCCTCTCCATCCTAAGAGGTTAGATTCTCTATGCCTAGATCACTTGGGGTTATCATTGAATTGTCCCCTCCAGGTTCCTACTCATCTGTTCCCTCAAGCTACATTACTACTGATGCCTGGGCCATGCCAAGCTGTCCTAAGTGCTGGAAGTACACCACACAGTCTCTGCCTCAAATTAGGTCATTATGTGGCTGGCCAAACCAATTCAGCACATTTGAAAGGAAGCCATTGTTAATTTTTTTTTCTGCCTGTCCTCTTCCTGGTCATTGAACTACCACTTTTTTTCTGGCATTCAAGCTCAAAAACCCTGGTTTCTATCTTCTCCAGCAACCCTATCTACCCAATCACCAAGCAAACTCTGTCTCTTTGTGAATAATAATCAGTTCCAGGTTCCCTTGCTGTCTACCTAGTCTAGATTCATCATGCTCTACTCAGGCCACTTCCCATGGCTTACCTACAAAACCACACCACATAAGTCTCTCTCTGCATGAAACAGCTGAGGTTCCTCAACTGACTCAGGTGGCTTTTTTACCTCTCAGAGGCTCTCAGGGCTCACTCTACTCAAGGAAAAGATGGACTTTCATGCTGGAGCTCATGGTCATACAGAAATTGACTTCCTGGCACATCACCCTACACACATGAAGGGTCTCTGTTGAAGTTGGCCTAAAGATTCACTGACCACGAGGTGCAAGGGTAGGAATCCACAGCTCAGAGCAAGCAGGTGCATGCTCTCCCTCTCCTGCCGCTTGCTCAGGGGAAGCCTTAGACCTGCTACTTCTACACTTCCTGTTTCCCAGTTTGCTTTGTTTTCCATCTTAAGCACAGAAGGAAGGGGCACCTGTATTATGTCTTCAGGATCAAGTTTAAGAGAAGAGAAAAGGAAGAAGGAGGAAGAGGACAAGGAAGAGGAGGAGAGAAAATGCAATTTCCAAACCTAAATTCATGGGTCTTCTTTTGCTTTTCACTAGGTCCTGGAAAGAACTTGGCACAGTAGGGTATTGGGTGGACACTGAACCCTGGCTACCATGATGGCATCTTCACATACCCATTTCTCCTTCCTCACACCACCCTCTTCCTAAAACCACTTTCCTCAGCTGCATCCACTAGACTCTGCACTGGCACTCAAAGGCGGTGCTCAAATTCTGTGTTCTTGGTCATATGCTAGGTACCCAGTTTCAGGCTGTTCACAACCTTCCAGATAGTTTTCTGTCTTTCCCTTAGAGCGTGACGAGCACCAAGGGCAAGAGCTTTGTCATAAGCAGCATAGTCTCCATGAATGAGAGTCCAACAATACAAATACAAAATTATCTTTCTTTTTGGTTAAGAATGTCATGAAACAAGATAACAGTAAAGGATATGTATTTGTCCATTAGAAGACAACATCACTGATCACCAAGCACTAACAACACACCAGAACATGACTGACTGCTGCTCAGCTAATTGGAGTCAGGGAGGAATGCTACATCAGTTCTGATCACTTCTGCTAAGGCCACTGAGAGAGATCAGAGAACCCTCAGCCAGAAAATCCTGCTACCTCAGCCCTCCAAAACAAAGTGGACTTCATCCTCAAGGGAGCTATGGATGGGGGTGGAGGGAGGGGAGATGAGCTACAGTGCAGACTGGAGATTAGGGGGTGAGCTATAGTGCAGACCTGAGGCTATGGGGTGAGCTGCAGTGCAACCAAGGGTGGCCATCTTCTTGCCTAAAGTTCCTTTTAGTCTTTGTTAGACACAGACTACCCAAGCACTACTGCAACCTAACAAGGTTCTCTACTGCAACCTAACAAGGTTCTCACAGCTGCATGAATGACTACTCAGACCATAACCACAACATAAGTTGCATCATGTTTACATAAGGAAAAGGTTTTGGATTCTATCTTCTAAAAAGTATTAGCTCTTGTTTAGGACTTCAGCTGTTACATTGAAACTCTAGCAATGTTTCACACAGCTGTTTATATGCCACCAGGTAGCTAAGGTTTATTCCTTTGAATTTAATTGAAACCCAAAGGATGGCTCTGTAGAGACATAGAACATTAATGAGGAAAGCTGCTGATACTTACGCTCCCTTTAGACTTCCTCGATCCAACCATGGGAGGTAGGGAAGAAGCTTTCTGACTGTGGAAACAAATTGCAATTTGGACACGTGAATGTTAGTTACCAATACTATATGATGTACAACAAGCATTCTAACCTGCTGTCACCTCCCAGAAGCCCCTGCCCACTGACACTTGTGCTTAGTGCTATAAAACCTCAAATTTCCATTCTAGATCCTTTCCAATGGTTTCCTGGATATTATCTGACTTTATGCTTACAAACTTTTAATATAAATTTTTTTATAACAGTGTTGTAGTTTGAATGTAATTGGCCTCCATAATCTCACAGGGAGTGGCACTATTAGGAGGTGTGGCTTTGTTGGAGTAGGTATGGCCTTGTTGGAGGAAGTGTGCCACCATGGGGATGACTTTTGAGGTCTCTTTCTCAAACATCACTCAGTATGAAAGTCACATCACTTCCTGTTGCTTATAAGATGCAGGACTCTCAGCTACTTCTCCAGCATCATGTGTGCACACCGCCATGTCCCACCATGATGAAAATGGACTGAACCTCTTAACTGTAAGTCAGCCCAATTAAATATTTTCATTTATAAGAGTTGCCATGGTCATGGTGTCTCTTCACAGCAATAGAAACCCTAACTAAGACAAAACAGTTTTAATTTAAATTCCTAACCTTTCTATTTGTAGATCAAAAAAATCATTTTTAAGCTAAATAACAACCATGCCAGATTGAGTCAGAAGCAATAAATTTGCTAGGCATGGTGGCACTCATCTGTTAATCCTAGCTCTAAGGAAGTAGAGTCTCAGGTATCAAGAGTTCAAAGTTAGCCCAGGTTACACAAGACTCTCTCTCAATAATAATAATAATTATAATAATGATTTTTAAAAATAATATCTACTATGTCCACTTGTGATGGAAAAGAATAGAAAGTGCTGGCATTTATATTCAGAGAGTTTTTAGACAGGTCAATTGTCACCAAATAATAATGATAATTCTTTTTCATAAGTTTCAGATGTCTATGACATTAGGCAAAAATCCTTCTCGAAATCTGTCTCCAAAAATTGGACACATATATAACAGTAAACCTTATTAATGTATATGAGAGAGGCCAATGAGTCACAGTTTTTACATTACCACCAAATACCCAGTTCTGCTCACAGCAGGCTCACGAGTATTGCTAAGCACAAGTTGTTAAAGGATTGGATTTCACGGATTGGGTAATCAGCAACCAGTCTGTTGGCAAACAATTCTAACATTCATGAAGGCCTGGGCTCCTGCACAGGCCCAACACTCCTGACACTCCACTCTGCTACTCACTAGAAGCCTCAGCCAACCCCCACCAGTCTCACAGTATACAAATTAATAGGGACCAAACTGGTAATGTCCCATTTGGCCTCTGTAGAGGACAGCCATGAAAAGGCAATTTTAAGAGCAGGAGGCCCTGAACTCTGTACAGAACAACAGAGATGGACCCCCTACAGCCACCTAGAAAGCTCCAGTGTCACAGCTCAAGGCTCTGCAGCACAGATGCCAGGCTATACATGACATCCTCACAAAGGGTATTTCCAAGAGTAAAAACCATACATAGCATTACAAGTAACTAAAGTATAAGCCTTGCTGAGGAGTCGGCTCAGTGGATAAAATACTTGCTACAGAAGCACGGAGACTAGAGTTTGAGTCTCCAGTACCCATGGAAACACTGGGTGGGCACAGAGACTGCCTTGTCATCTCAGGGCTCAAGAGGCAGAGATAAGGGATCCCTGGAACAAGCTGCCTTAAATTGAATCAACAAGCTCTGGGTTTAAGTGAGAGACCTTGTCTCAAATAATAAAGTTGAAAGCAGCCAAGAAAGGCAGTTAACATTAACCTTTGACCTCCACATGTCCGTGTACCCACATACAAGTAAACACACACACACACACACACACACACACACACATGTCTGAAAGTTTGGCACTGATTCTATACTCGGCTTCCCTATCTGTTTGTGCAAGTACAATTACATTGTTTTCATATTTTATGGTTTCTAAAGGGCATGGAGGACATCCCAGAACTCAGAGGTGGAGGCAGAAAGAGCATGAATTCAAGGCCAGCCTGGGCTGCATAACAAGTTAGAGGCCAGTCTGGACTATGGGAGACCCTGTCTCAAAAAGGTAAACAAGTAAAAATGATAATGAGTGTAAGCTACTATAAGTTTCTGTCCAAACCAACTGAAAATTCATGTGTTCTGGCTGCACTCTTAGACTCTGAAACTGCCCATGAAATTTATACAGAGAGCTCATGGTCTGTTATCTTCTTCACAAGAATGGAACTTTGTATTTAATTTAAACTTGGTGCAATGCAAAGGTACTGAGTCTTTCACAAATCCCAACAGTGTGTGTTATGCAATAGTTCTCAGTCGTGAATGCTGTCTGTTCTAACTGATGAATAAGACTGTTGGCTACAGAAAATACTTTTTTGTTTGATTTTGAGAAAGGCCAGCCTTGAACTCACTACTTAGTTGAGGATGGTCTTAACCTCCTGATCCTCCTGTCTCCACCTCTGTGCTTGGAATACCGTGTGCACCATCACACCTCCCACACACTTACGTTTATACGTTTCCAACAGATGGGACACGTGAGATGATGGCCTTTTCACCCATGCCCGCTCTTCACCCCCCTCCTCCTCCCTTTCCACTAACATCGCTCCAGAGCCACTGCAAACAGTAACTAAGGAGTGGGAGTGAGTGAGAAAGGACGAAGACTTACCCATAAGGCCTTCTCATTGCTGACTTGTCAAAAAGTAACTCACTGTAAGGTAGTCTCTTAAACTTATCTCTGCCAACGGCCACGTAAAACTGCCCGTTCTCCAGCTCCGACCCACTCGCAACCAGTTTTCCTTCTAAAGTATAAAGCCTGTCAAAAACACCAATGCCAACAATTAGAACTTCCACAAGCATTTAGAGAGCTGCTTAAGAATCATAGGTAAATAAGGGCGCTCCATTCTTGACTTGGCTCATCTGTTACTCTTCCAATTACTGATTGTGAAGTCAAGAGATTCAACAGGAATCTTCCATCATACCAGAGATCCAGGCACTATCTGGCTCAACAGGTGCCATCAACAAGCCTGGCAGTCCAGCACAGAGACCCCTTCTGGTACCATAGAAAGATTTTAGAGGGAAAAAAGAAAAATCACTTGTGTAGAATGTATTTATTTTCATTTGTTATTATTTAGGGGGAGGGCATGTGTGTGCCATGGTTTAAGTGTGGATAGAGGTCAGAAGACAGCATTCAGGAATTGGTTCTCTCCTTCCAAGAATCACACTCAGTTCTTCAGGCTTATGTAGCAAGGAAGGGTCTACACTCACTAAGCTATCTCACCAGCCCCAGGTGTTTAAATGAAGCTGAGCTTCCACGGAAGACCAATTGATGTGTTTGACAACACTGTTTCCGAGTACTTTCTTGGTATAGTCGTAGGCCAACAAGCTTCCTGCCACATTCTCTATTAAGGATAGCCTCTGGCCAAGGTACTACAGCCAAACACACAGAACTGGGTCAGAAAAAAGGGCAGGGGCAAGAGGGAAGAAGGGCAGGGGCAAGAGGGAAGAAGGGCAGGGGCAAGAGGGAAGAAGGGCAGGGGCAAGAGGGAGGAAGGGCAGGGGCAAGAGGGAGGAAGGGCAGGGGCAAGCAAGCACTACTGATGCAGAACTGCATAGCATGCGTGCTTCTGTCTCCTTTCTTAGCCATGCCTAAGCAGGAGAGTGAGCACCACCCTCCCAGAGCTGTGGGGCTCACAGAGCCTCCTTTACTGTAAAACTGCTGCTGTGACTGCAATTAATATGTCACTTATTGTAAAAACACTGATTTTTTTACTAGATGGTTTAAATTATCTACAGAATTCTTTTAAAGAGAGGAAAGTAGGCCACTAGAAAACTAAACCAGGAAGATAATGCAATTTTGAAGATTATAAACAAGAGCTAGTAGTTGGTAGGATTTCAACATAATGTGCTGAAATATTTTCAAATGTTTTATAGTACATAAAAAGGTGAATAACAATAATAAAATCCTTCTATCTCCAGGAAAGCTGACACAGAAACATCATGAGTTCAAGGTTAGCCTGGGATACATAGGAGTTCCAGACTAGCCAGCCAGGACTACGACTTTGTATCAAAGAAGGAAAAAGGGGATCCATTGATCTATCAGCTGGCCCTGAAGAACACTGACAATATCCACAAAAGCCCTGAAAAGTAGCAGTTCTGAGTTAGCATGCAGATGTTAACATCTTTTTATAATGTAATATTTCTAACTCTGTAACTCTAAATAGCAGCACAACCCAGATTTCTGCTTATCCTGCTTCATGGAGACCACCAATCCTAAACAAAGGAACTGTAGCCAGTCCTCTATCAAGGAACCTGTCCTACCAATCATAGGGTGCCCAAAGGCACCCCAGACTCTCCCCTGCCTATTGTAGACTGCCCAGCAGCATTCCAGACTCTCCCCTGTCTATTGTAGGGTACCAAGCAGCACCCTAATCCCCAATCTCTCTCTACTAGATGGAGGAGCTGTTCACATGCCCAGTTGTGCTGACCAGAAATGGCTTCAGACACAGATGTATGTCCCCTGGAAACAAAATCACACCTGGCTGAGAACCACTGGCCAAGTGCCAGACAGCCAGACATTCTTCACCCTCTTTCCTCCAAAACAGATCCAAATCAGCAGTTAACTGTTACCCTAGAAATTAAAAGGCAGTGTAGCTATGGACTCCAGGACTTCCCAGCCAAGAGCTGGCTGATTTATTCTGCAGGTAGATAAAGTTACTGTGTAAATTCTAACCTGTGACTTTATCATGCTTTTCCAATATAGCCTCTATTAATCTGCTTCCTCCTGTTGCCTCAAAACATAAGAATCATAAACAGGGAGTTGAACCAATTTCTGTGGATGCTATCAGTAAATTAATAGACTGATACATAACAGAAAGATATGTTGATATTCTACTATTGAATAAATATACTGATAAATAACACAAAGAGTTATCAATGTTCTATTAAGGGAGAGTGGGCTCTCCCAAGTGAGTAGCACCAAGTCTATCATTGAATTAATAATTAAATTTCTCAATTGGATCATGATGGAAGGAGAGAAATTACTTCCAAAAGTTGTCCTCTGGCCTCTATATGTGCACTGTAGCACATGCTGCCCCAACACACACACACACACACACACACACANCACACACACACACACACACACACACACACACACACACACTCACACACACACACGTAGATAAGTAAATAAATAAATGTAGTAAAAAAATTGAGATAATTTCATAGGCTACACCTATGCTTTAAATGTTCACTTAAATTTCACCAAAATATGCTTTGGGTTTTAATTTTAGAATATCTCACTTTTCCTCCCATATCTCTCTCCTCCTTAAGCCCATCTACTCTTCCTAGCATCCGACATTTGCCGGAGGCAAAAAGTTCAAACCATTGAATAAAGAGTCTTGCCTCCTGCAAGGGGTGGGGTGGGGGGAGTGGGGGGGGGAGAACAGTTAACTAAGAATCAAGCAACAAGTTAGTTTGAGCCAAGAAGTCCCTCTCCCTTTAAGGAATGATGCTTGCTTATTACTCTACACTAAAATAGCAAAAACAGGTAAAATCTCTTGACATGTTCCAGCATGCCAAGGACTGTTTGAAACAACCCTCACTGAAGTGCAGTTATATATCATAGTCTTCATATAAAGAAACTGAGGCACAGTAAGCTTAACGGGGTGGGCCAAACTTCAAATCTAGGGGTAGTAACTCCAGAGCCCATGGGAACATCTTCAAGGATTCCCAAACCATCCCCTGTGGGAAGATGCTATGACACACCTGTGGACAGCCCCACTCCGAAGTGTTATTTTCTCTGTGACCATTTGTAGTACGTGATCCCATTGATTTAAAGCTTTTCTAGGGATGAGGAGTCGAGAAGCTGGACTTATGAGGTCTCCATTTGCAATCAAGCTGTGGAGGAAAAGGAAAAACAGGCAACATATCTGAAACAGTTACGCCCATAACATTCAAATTCCAAACCCCAAGGAAAGTACAGAGCCAATTAATTCTACCCCGAAATAGGAAGAACTCCAACTTACAAAATAGTGCAAGGCTCGTGCAGCGATTTCCTGAAGCGAGCAGACACATTGATCCTGCTGTGGATGACTGGTTTCACCTTCAAAAGCAAAGGAAAAAGTCACTAGCTTCCTAATGGAGAACCGGAACGGTACNCACTATGCTGAAATAACTAAGGTAATGCCACCTGGTTCTGACTCCGTTTTGTGTTTACTGAGACAGTTCTCAGACCTCTACCCACTCCACACAACTGTCAGGTCTGCCTTAGCAACACATTTGAGATTTCCATGGCCTTGATTGTGGTTCAGATATATTAACTAAAATAATTAAACTAAAATAACTAGAAAAAAGGCAAAAATAATTGGCATGTTATGTCTAAAATAATTACTATGCTCTGCCAGGAATGAAAGTTTCCAGGTTATTCTGATTCTAATCTAACTTTGACATAAATCATGGTCTTTGTGGGATTTGCCTTTAAAAACTCTGTACCCTTGAGCTTAGACACCAAGAGACTTTTCAGAGGCACGAAGCCACTCTTAGTCTGGCCATCAATAAAAGGACTTCAAACTTTTAATTGGCTTAATCAGTGGAGTTGTCAATAATGATCTCACATGGATCATTTACATGGCTCTGTTGAAGCTTTGCTCTCTTTCCACTTGGACACATACTCCAGATTCACCCTCCACCAGTAATTAGATGCCCTCAAAGAAGCTCTCCAAAAATTAAAGGAAAAAAATTCTGCATTAAGCCCTAGGCATACTTACAATCTATGCCAAAGGTACAAACAAATGAGCAACTCTTTAAACAATGCTGCCAGAAAAGCACAATCAAACAATCCCATAAAGCCCTGAGCTCTGAAGTACCCTCTCCTGCCATTGCAGGACTGTTTCTTGTCATCTTCCTCCCATTCCTGGCACACCTGCTCTTGGCTCCTGAAGTCTCACCTTGATGTGTGAAGAAAGCTTTTCAGCTTCACTTCTTTCTATGTCCATCACCTGTACTCCATCACTATCCTGGCCCTCTGCTCTTATATCTAGGGGACTCTGATTGCCCCCCTCTCTTTTTTAGAAAGGATCTCTATCCTAAGCTCCCCTTAAAACTCACTAAATAGCCAAGAACGACCTTGAACTTTTCATCCTTTTGTCTCAAACTCCCAAGTGCTGGGATTACAAGTATGAGACACCACACCCGGTTTATGTAGTACTGAAGCAAACCCAGAGCTAGGCAAGCACTCTACTGACCTACATCCCCTGCCCTCTCCATCTCCTTTTGCCTCTGGAGTCTAGGGTGCAGTTAAAACCACATAGTCTTGTGGAAAAACACATGAGAAAGGGCTTTTACCACCAGCTTGGACCTCAGAAATGCTCTGCCAGCCTTGATTATTTTCTATATTTACAATGGATAATCTAAAGCATTACTTACCTCTGGTGATAAACACANCTGACAGGTTGATTCTTGTTATTTTTGTTTTAATTTCTTATAAAGAGCTTGAGAACAAAAAAAAGTATTACACAGCAAAAGTAATCAGACCCAAAGTATGTACATCTCAGTGAACTTCTATACAGTTAGAATAGGCATTCTGTAGGCAAGTAGGTTTTGATACATGGAGTTATTATCTTTCTTTTTTGAGTAGTAGTTTTTCCATTTCTGTATTTTTTCTTTAACCCCATAACTATCTAGAAGAATGTCTTTTTTTAAATTACAGTTTTTTAGTGTGTGTGTGTGTGTGTGTGTGTGCGCGCACACACACACACACACTACAGATCATTTTGTTCCAAACTTTAAGAAAATAGAAGTCAACAGACACAAAGGCCTTTGCTTCCCTTTCCTCCACAGCCCAGCTCTCCCACATCTCCAACCCTTCCCTCTTCCATCCATCTCAGAAGATCTTTGTCCTCCTAAAAACTATGCTCTTCTTAATTTTGTCCTCAGCTTTCTCTACTTGCTCCACTAATGCTGACTCTTCATCTGGAGTCTTCAGGTTTTTCCCTTGGCCCTATACCCTTCTCAAGTGCATTTCCAACACTCTCTCTCTCTCTCTCTCTCTCTCTCTCTCTCTCTCTCTCTCTCTCTCTCTCTCTCTCCAACCTTTGTGTGACACCAACTCCCACCTTGTTTTTTCTTCAATATTCCACTGTCTGGTTTCCATCTGTAGGACCAGGCTCTTCTGTCATCAGCCCTCATCTCCTGGCAAAGCTCTGTCCCCCCATAAGCTGTGTGCTTTCACCTAAGTTGCTTGCTGCTGTCCCTAAGACATGCCCTGTGTCCACTTGTGGCTTTGCTCACTTCATCCCTCTGTCTAAAATGTCCTCCCCATTTCTTCAACTGAAACTATACTTCCTCTTCAAAACCCGACTGCACTATGCCCCATCATTTGTCTTTCCCAGCAGTGGCTGGGGCTGCTGCTGCATTACCAGTAACAGCACTTGTGGTTTGAGGGCAAGGTTCCCCATTATACTAATGTGCTTTNTATTGGTATTAGAAACATCATGACCAAAAGCAACTTGGGGAAGAAAGGGTTTATTTGGCTTACGTTCCCCATCACAGTCCATTACTGAGGGAAGTTAGAGCAGGAACCTGGAGGCAGAAACTGAAGCAGAAATCATGAAGAAATGCTGCTTCTTGGCTTGATTTTTTCTGCTATCCAGGACCACCTTTCTCAGGGTTGGCACCTTCCACATCAAGAAAATGCCCTACAGACTTGCCCACAGCCCACTCTGACGGAGGCATCTCCTCAAATAAGGTTCCTTCTTCCCAAATGACTTGACTTTATATCATATTGACAAAAACTAGTAACATCCATATTGAAAAAAATGTATAAGCAGAGGGCAACAATTTTTCATAAGAGCAGCTGTCACCCACTGCACTTTACTTCACAAGAAGTACTGAGCAAATTTCCATGCACTGAATTTCTTTTCATCTTCAAAATAACTCACTCAAGCATCATTACTATAGACATTACTACAAGAAGAAACTGGAGCTTAGTTAATTTGCCTACAGCCATATTTAAGAAGATACATAATTGAGTGTGGTCTGTAACACCAGTACTCAGGAGGCTGAAGCAAGAAGACTGTGAGTTCTAGCCAGCCTGGGCTACACCATGAGACCCTGTGGGAAGAGCCACGGGGAAACAAAGGGCGTGGGTGAAAAAGGAGGAGGAAGGAGAGGGAAGAAGGAAAAGATGGAAGAGGATGAAGGAGGGAGAAGGAGGAGGAGAGGGAGAAAGAGGAGTAAGAAGGATCAAAGAAGAGGAAGAAGGAAGGGGAGGGGAGGAGACAGGATAAAAAGGAGGAGGGGGAAAGAAGAGAAGGAGGGGGAGGGAAATGGTTAATGATGCAAGGGGAGGGGAGGGAAGAGGAGGGAAGAGGAGGAGCAACAGCAGCGTTGTTAGTGAGGAGCCTATGAGCAGCTGGCTACTGTCTGCACGCTCCGCTGGTTAAATAGTTAGACTTAAACAATGCATGGCAGCNTTTCCTTTAAGAAATGGTCCATGTTTAAAGAAGAATTCTTTGATTCTCTAGTTGCTGAAACAGTGCTCATGAATGGCTGCTAGTTGTACAGTTAATGTTGATTGAGATTTAATTAAAAGCTACTCTTAGGATAAATTTTTAAACTTTAATGGAACAACTTTTCCAATTTTATTTCCATGGGTAATTTGCCTTAAATTAATATTTGTAGTGATGCTGATGGTTTTTAAGTGTTTAGCATAGGTCTTAAGTACCCACAGAAACACATGGTAAAAAGGAACTGTCCCTCCCACTCCCATTCCCTAGCCACCAGGCTGCAATCAAAGGTATCAATATTCCTTCAAAGAGAGTCTCTGCATATTATCTAGCATAGATCTAACAGACACGTAATTTTTAAGATAAGTGATAGAGTGCTGTGACCATTCTGCANCTTGCTTTTTTATTTAGTGATCCTTCATGGAAATTGTTTCACATTGGTATGTTATAGAATATTATTTTAAGATGTGTTACATTTGTTTATGCTNTGGAACATTTGTTTAATGATGNAAAGATGTGTTGCATTCTTTTATGTTGCATTTGTTTAACTCTGTGAAGCTGTGTTACTTTGCCTGTCTAAAACATCTGATGGTCTAAAAAAGAGCTGAACAGCGAATAGCAAGGCAGGAGAAGGAATAGGTGGGGCTGGCAGGCAGAGAGAATAAATAGAAGGAGAAAAAGAGAGAAGGGGGAGATCAAGGAGTGAGAAAAGAAGGTACCAGCCACCCAGCCAGCCACGGAGTAAGAGTGAAAGTAAGATTACAGAAGTAAGAAAAGGAAAAAATCCAGAGGCAAAAGGTAGATGGGATAATTTAAGTTAAGAAAAGCTGGCAAGAAATAAGCCAAGCTAAGGCCGGACATTTATAAGTAATAATAAGTCTCTGTGTGATTTATTTGGGAGCTAGATGGTGGGCCTCTCAAAAGAGCAAAAACAACCAACTACACTGGTACTTAGAGGGAGAGTTGCTCACTCAGGTCAGCTGCCTGCACTGCACCCCACAGAGGTACTGCAGCTTGGTTAACCACTCCTGAAGCAGTCCCTTCAGTTGTATCTCCACTTCTGCTACTCATTTGCATAAATATATGTTTGTCCACACAGTCAACTATGAGACCTGGGAATTTTCTGAAATAAAAGGCAAGCAATTTTTTTTAGGTCCCTTCCTTTCACACACACCCCAACTCANACACAACTGTACTTCCTTCCTGACAGCTCAGCTGACAGCTGCTGGGGTGTCCATGGTTCTCTGCTACCCTGGTTTTTCTTTCCCATAGTATTCATTGTCACACCCAAGGGTGTCATATCTACTTGGTTTGCAATCACCAATTCCTGTCACTTTAGTTGCTCTCAGTGTGACCCAGTAANGTAGTCAACATGTACCATATCAGTTGACAAGTTTTCTTACCACACACTCCTGGTAGTTTAAAACCTTATTGGGCCGGGCGGTGGTGGTGCACGCCTTTAATCCCAGCACTCGGGAGGCAGAGGCAGGCGGATCTCTGTGAGTTCGAGG
>LZPO01075987.1:210619-223601 GCA_001675575.1 Neotoma lepida | reverse complement strand
ACATACAAGGAGATATTTAAGTTTATAAGTTATGTTTTTAAAGGCCGATGTTCTACAGATCATTTTTAAAAGAAAATATTTTAATAGAGGGGAGGGTAAGCTTTGATTTGGACACAAGTAGCTTGCCATATGACTTTAAAGTTTGGGCATTACTTTTACTTAGCATAAAGGACCTAGCAGTCCTTCCATGTCATCTTGTCCACTTGCATTTCTAGATGACAACACTAAGGTTCAGAGAGGACATGACTTTTCAAGGGAATGTCCCTCAGTGAGAACCTCCACTTTCCTTCCTCTTACCTAATCTGGCATTATTATCACTCCATTTTATAGATGGAGAAAACGAGGCTGAGAGGTCAAGGGCTGACTTCCATATAAAATAACAATTCACGGCAGAGTGTGTTTTCTGATTTATAATTTGCTGTGCTCACTTTGATTATACCCAAAGGCTACTGCAATCTCACATAGCTGGCAACAGCTAAGCCCTTTCATCCTGCAGCTGCCTCCTGTCCGTGTGGAGGCCATCCTGACTTCAAAGGCTCACTATCTAGGACAGAGACAGTGCTAACAGTTTGCTTTGGAAAAGAAAACTACAACAATTTTTTTCTCTCCTGTTCATATGGTGTTTCCCTTTCCTCAATGAATTATAAATAANGGCTTACATCATTTTTTAATATTATAAAAGATGTTGGATTTCTGCAAAGCATATTTCTAATAAAAATAAATTACAGCTAGTATTTTATTTCCTTCTCTAGAAGCATCATTTAAAAAAAGTGACTTAAAGATATTTACATGCTTTTAGTTTCATTTTAATAAGTTCATTTGGGAGTAGAAAGAATTTGGGCTTGATGCCTAAATTAGTTTGGTCTATGCAATTGCTTTGTAATGTAGAGACACTTTGAACCATTCTTTTCAGTGTAAAGAAACTGATGGCACAATTATTTTCGAGATGATGAGACTTTTATAACCACCAGCATCAGTACTTTTTACATGTAAAGGAAACTGAAAATCAACAGAGAAGATTTGTCCTTGTTCACTAGCTACAAAGTGCAGGGGCAAGAACTCACATTCAACTCAACCTCCATTGCTCTTAGTTTCATACATGCCTACTATAATAGCTTTGTTATTGTTTAACTAAATAAATGAGAGTGACCTAGGGATTCCGGAACAAAACTGTCTTTGTTGCAGCATTATGATCTTGCAAAAAGCAAGCCTCAAACTGTTTTGAACCCCCCTTTGAAGACATGTGAAAACATGAATAAGAAACAAAGCTGTGTGTGTCAGTGGGAAACAGGTTTAGACTTAAGTCCAACATTTGCTGAATGTTTTACCTTTCTTGGGACACTCCTGGAAGCCTGTACTCGTGCTCACTCGCCTGCGGCCAGTGTTAATTCGAGCCTGCACACGACTGTGCGGGGTTTGCTTGTGCCCCTGGACTTGGAGTTGCTGTTTGGCTGATATTAGCTTGTTTTTGAGGACTTCATTTTGTCTTTCAAGCTCATGAACTTTTTCTTGCAGCTGCTCAATCATTTCTTCCATTTCTACATCTCGTCCCAGCCGCTTGGGGCCGCCACCAACCCGCTCATATCTTTTCTTGTCATTAACTAGCCGTATTAACTTGGTGGCCATTCTAGGGAAATAATAAAAAGATGAAAAGGAATGTGAGAAGTCAGCATAAAATGCATTCTGTTGAAAGGAACATAATCACTGTGAAGACTTCAGTGCAGAACCTGAATAATAAATCTCAGGTTTTGATGTAACTATTACTGCCTGTGAAGAATCCTTTGATGATAATTGAAACCACTGGGCAACAATCTGCTTTATAGCACTGACAAATAGCAGTTTCCTAAGGCTTATCATTTAAGGGTAGTAGAAAGAGGACACATATTTACCCCATATGTTCCAGAGACGCAATTTTAACGCATNACCTTATATAGGAACACTGGATGCACTTAAATGTAGTCAGAGTATGGATGTGGTGGGCCATGTCTACAACCCACAATGAGTTNGAACTTTTGAAAAGTGAGCTAAGATTATGCAGATTTAGGTAGGATAGTATCTTATATTTCTATAGGATTAAGACAAGGAAAAACCATAAAAACGATAGAATTCACACATGTACACATATAAAACCCAATGGAAATATCAAAATAAACCAAAATGTGACACTAAATGTTGGTAAGTGTGCAACAAATGTTTGTGTTTAATTTCAGAAAAATAATTATATGCAAGAAATATCATTTTAATGATATTAAAATTTTTGACATAAATTGTTCTACTGACATCCCAGGAACTTATACCTTTGACTCTTTCAAGTTTTGATAAAAACTGGTCAGACAGAACAAAAGACAGAATGGGCACATGGGGGTGATGTAATATACACGCATGGAAAACATGCCTGACAGTGAATGGAAAAATCTTGGCAGGACAAGAAAGAAAAGGTGGCTTTGATGAGAGACACAAGTTCAAAACTTTACAAAATTGGTCGCACATCTTCAATTGCTGATTCTAGTTTATAGTGAATCTATTTTTATAAAGACCCAAACAGGAGATTGGAAATAAAAACACACTACATTTTTCTTTAAGTGGGGTTTGCTTTATTTTAGCATGGTTATGGACAGAAGCTTTTACTTAAGGGAACAAAAGTGAAATAAAAAAAAAAAACCTTAATAGCTTTGGGATGTCATAGAACAACGTTTCCCCCAAGCAGAGTCTTCTGTAAATGCGGTAGTAATACATGTCTATCTACACTTCTGGCTACTTGGCTACAGCATGTGGCATCAGGAAGAGCTATGCATAACATAATCAGTTAAGATNGTTTTCGCTCTCCCTTGAGGCACATCTACTAAGCATGCTTTATAAGGGATATTGGATAATAAAAACCAAGATCCAATAGTACCACAAACATCCTAGTAATCAGTGGATTACCTCCTTTTCCACCTAGTTCTGTGGATGATCTATCACTGGAAAACCTGACCAGGTATTATCACCCAGCAAAACCACATTCTGCCTTGCCCAGTAATGAGGTTAGAGTCCTGAGTCTTGCTCAATGCCCTATCTGTAAAAATAATATATTCATCCAAATGAGAAGTCACTTAAACATCCGAATACTTATTACAGGAAGATTAGCACTTAGAAACATAGATTACATTAAAAAGAAAGGTACAAATTTCATATAAAAATCAGTCACCTGAAGAATGATAAATGATTTTTTAATACAAGAGAAGGATATTGACAGTGTCTTCAATTCCTGACAGGATTTTCAAGTAAACTTCATCAGGAAATGTAAGACTGCATGTGCTTGTTTAGTCATAGGAATATTTTTCATTTGTTTAAGTTGTTAATGAATTATAAGTTATGTGGTAAGGTTTGAGTACTTTCTTAAAAAGACAATGTATAAAATCCGTATTTACACAAAAGGTGATACGAACTCACATTTTAAGGATAATGTAAAGACACTCTATGCATGGATCCAGGCCAGTGTTGCGGGGTGAGGAGAAGAGGGTATTTACATCTATGGGCTGTGTTCAGTGAGTAAGTACTCCCATGGCTTAGTAAGGCAAAGTCTCAGGAGAGTAAATGGCCTGAGCACAGGATACTGGGAGAAATATAATAGAACACATGTATACAACCTGACTCCTAGNCCAGTTCCCCANTCCCCTTAAGCTAGGTGGCTCATTACTAATTAAGCTGGNTTTATTTTTTGGTTAGGACAAATTACTAATAAGGTCAGGCTGTGAATTCAATTTTCACTGTCTAATTAGGTATATAAAGGAATAAACAGTTTAGTGGTCGCAGGTTTCACATCTCATTCTGGCTGGTGGACCTGGGTGTGCTATTGGTCAGAAATGAACCAGGCACATCTTCAAAGTAGCCATTTCTATGTCTCAAAACCAACTCAAAGTAGAAGGCTTGCCCTGGGCGGGTTGGTGGGTCTGAAACTAAGTCTACAGGGTAGAACAGGAAATGGAATCACTTCTGTAGGATAAATTCTAACCAGGGAGCCATCTTCTTCCTTCAGAGGCCACCTTCCTTTGAGTCTAGAACATGACTTTGAATACAGTTTGTGTGCAGGCCTTTGTTTCCAATTCCAGGCACTCAAATGACGGGCACAGTATTTCGGAGTAAAAATGAATTGAAGAGAAATTACTCGGAAGACATCATTCCTGCATACATTTTTCACATGTCCATTAAAAGTGACAATGTGCCTTCTCAGAAACAGTAGAGACTGTTTGAAATAAATACAGAACCCAAACTAACCCTAGATATACGTGATGTTTTCATTAGGAAATCCCAAGTCATAAAGGAACACACTTCTAACAAGTTGGAATAGTTAATTACTTTTTAAACTTTCATGACATTTAAAAAAACAGATGCTTGGCTATCTGCTTATTAAGTCATAAATATTAACCCCAAAGTTATTTATAGATCTAATACACTCATGGCATTCTTAGCTATTAGCTGTGTTCTTTCAAATAGCAACTTTAAACATAATAAACACAATCCTCTTNGTTTATTATTCTACTTTGTAAGATTTTCCATTTTTAAAAAATTCTATTTATTTATAATCTGCCCATTCCAGAAAAGATCGAAGGTGGGGCTTTCAATTAAGTTTATAAAAAACTATATCCTTCAAACTTTACAGAGCTAAGAAAAAAAGCTAAAAGCTTTTTATCATAACCTTTTAATTTTATCCTCTTGCTTGCGGGCATGCTGTTTAAGTAAAATGTTCTCATCATGCAGACGCAAAAATCTGTCTTCCAGTTCCTCACGACTGACACGTGACACAGCCTGGCGAGTCTTCATTGTTCGTGCAGTTGAAGTTTCTGAAAAAAATGCCAAGGTAATTAATTGTAGCATCACTTAAAATAGTCTCTAAAAACTGGTAACGGCTGACACTAAAAGAACCTCTGATGTATTCCTATTTTTCACTCTTTTTACTTTTCCCATTGTTTGGTTTTATAAAACAGGGTTTCATGCAGTACAGATTAGCCTCAAACTTGCTATGTGGCTGGGATGACCTTGAACTCCTAATCCTCCTGCCTTACTTTCCAAGTACTGGGATTACAGGCCAGCATCATCACACTCAAATTCACCCCCATCCCCTNACCTACAAATTAAGTTGTTTTTCTTTAGAAAATGTTATGGCATTGTTCATGCCAACGATCTTAGGTGAGATGAGACATCTCTGTGATTAATGCTTCATGTATAGTATTAGGGATCTGAGCAATTACTTCATTCACTGGCATGGACTTAATCACTTTCTCAGAATATAGGAAGGAACTGATTCAAAATATTTGTAATTCTTATTGAGTGCTGTAAAGCCAGGCTACCCGGTCTGGGAACACAGCTCAATGGGACAGCACATGCTGAGCATGTGCAAGGCTTAATCACTAACATGGCAACAATAAGAAGTCCTTGTATCTGCAAATATATATATATGTTTTTACAGAGGCAAAAACTGGAACAATTCAGTGAATATAATATGATTACGACTTTTTTTTTCTGAGTTAGGGAGCTAGGATATAGAAAAATAAACTATAAAATAAACAAACACAAATCCTCTAAAATAAAAAAAACCTGTCATTTAAAAGCTTCACAGATCATTTCTCTACAAGCTATTTAATATATTGAAAATTAACTCAACTCAGAGCCTGGGATATGATTTAAAATTTTGATATCTCATTTGCATAATAAAGTACATGGAATGAAAAAAAAAGAAAATTAACTTTTGGGTCTGACATAGTGGCACATGCTTTTAAACCCAATATTCAGGAGGCAGAGGCAGGTGATTTCTGTGGGTTTGAGGCCAGCCTGGTCTACACACTAAGTTCCAGGCCAACTAAGGCTACATAGTAAGGCACTATCTCAAAAACAAAATAAAACACACAACAGATTTCTATAACTTAAAAATATATAGACATATTTAATTTTCAATCATATATTAAAGACTGAGGGTGGCTACTGATGATAAGGATTGGATTTATACAGTTCCAAAACCCAACAGTACTTATACAGTACCAAAACCTAATAGTTTTAAACACCTCAATTTTATTTGTATTTGAATACCCGATACTGGTTTCATGATCTAAAGCAAAGCCTAAACATCCTTCCTTTTAATAATATTGTGGTGGTCAATTTGTTCTCAATGATCAATGACTTCCTTCCTAAGGTAGCTGAACCTGGCTATTGACACTGTTATGATTAAACAGTGTATGGAGAATCCCCAGGACACATTCTGAACATCCATCCTCCTACAAGCAAAGTCAGTGGCACACGGGTTTGACTGGCATTGTCCACAAACATGAACCTGGCTCTCCAGTCTATGCTGTTCTTTAAAGCAGTGCTTTGCTTTCTCAGTTGAAAGTACTCTTCAGCTCTACGGGAACAACTAAATGATAAAAGGATAAAGAAAGCCTTTAATGTATGTTAATGTGATTGAAAACTCACTATCACTTGCATAAACAGTCCATTTTGAGATACTCTACTTGAAAGGCAAAAATTTTAAAATATGGTATTTCCTCTCATATAAAATTTAAACATGAAGAAGTGTTTTAATGGTGAATGTGATTTAAACCAGGCAATTCAGTTTGGAGGCCTGATACTCTATGCAGTTTCTCCTGATGTGTGGAATTTTAAAAAGATGATTTATAACAACTCTTTATCAGAACAGAGGGGAATCTTGCATTTGCTATGAGCTGTTGATAATTGATGCATGCAGTAAAATACCATATGTGTTTTAAACTCTCCATCTTGTTTAGTCCAATCAAGAGCTATATAGTTACTTAAATGGCTGGGTTTGTATGACTATCAGAAATACTTTAAATTAAAAGTACAGAAATTACTGATCAAAGTTCATAACTGTAATAAATAACAGGTGGCCGTACCTTGTAACCCTCCAACTCCAAAGAGGTTTAGACCTATATCTTTCACCGGCAGGTCTCCTGCTGTCTCATCACTTGGACCAGACATGGCCTATCTGTGGAGAAAAGAAATTCAAACAAACTCTAAGTTATTGCATCAACTATGCAATGGAATGAGCCAAATAAAGTGAATAGGAAACTAGAACTTTAATGGACATGTTATTGCCCACATGTGCTGCTTGAGCAAGATGAAAGCTCCTATTCTAGAAGGAACACTGCATCCAATCATGAAGACTGTCTCTTTCAGCAGAGTATTTCCTACAGTTTTCTTAGGAAATGAGGCAAGATTAGCATTCTTCCTTTTCTTATCCATCTATCTGAAACAAAAGCAAACCCTTCCAAACTTAAGAAATACTTCCTATCCCTACTCCTTTCCTCAAAGACAGGATGAATTCTGGGAAAACAAACAAACCAACTCAGGTCGTGAACTTGAAGCAAACTGTTTTATCATCTAATAGTTGGTCATTAAATTTATCTAATTTAAAAAATAAAACAAATTATACCCATTTTATAATTATTCTAAAAGCAAGTGATATTACAAGCTAAAGGCATTTAGCCAATGTGCCGGAGATGTCAAGGGTCTAGGAATGCCAACTCTCTGCACGGTGTACAAATGAATGGCCCCTTTCAAGCTCTGCACAAGAGGTTCCATGTGTTTATGATGTGGTTTCACATTTGTTGCACCCCTCCTTTGTTACTTCAACAGGTTCCGGGGATGAGTTACCTCAATATATTGGCTTGTCTTGCTTGCTCTAGAACTTTTAGTTTTTTTTTTTTTCTTTTTCTTTACAGAGACACACCATAGTAACTTAGTTTCGTATGTGGATATAAATATACAGTGCATAGTAAACAAATAAATAAGTACATTTTTCTATTTCCATTTTGGCCGTCCTAGAAAGTTATATGTAAACTGTTAGTGAAGAGCCCTTGTAATGAAGAGACTTCCAGGTTCTAGAGAGTAGAGAGCTTATTCATCTTGTTCACTTCTGTCTCAGAAGCCGGCACAGAAGGTGGCACACTCAGTGAGCAGGATTTACTAAACAGTCATGTGAATGGGTAAAGGGAGCTCTTGGATTTCAGCGTCTGAAAACTGAGACTCAGCTTACGATGATTTTATGTAGATGTCCATGAAGAGTATGTCCTAGAGAGAGGGTCCAGAACTTACTAGAACTTGCAGTAGACTGAGAACCACACTGCAAGGGGCATATGTCTCAGAGGCCGACTGTAGAAGATGATGCTAACACTTCCTGAATGCTCATTGTGCTTACAGTATGCACATGCAATGACTACTCAAATGGTCCCTGATACACAAAGAGAAGCTAACACAAATGAGCTCAAACTGCTCAAAGTCATCCATCCAGGAATTAGCTGTTTGGTGATAGTTTTTGGTTATCACAACCAAGAAAGTGTTACTGGCATGTAGTGGGTGGATGCCAGCAGCAGAGTATAGGATTGATGTACAATGATGAGTTTTCGGGCCCAGAATGTAAAGTGTAGAGGCTAAGAAACCTTCCACTGCCAGGCGATGGTGGTGCACACCTTTAATCCCAGCACTCGGGAGGCAGAGGCAGGCGGATCTCTGTGAGTTCGAGGCCAGCCTGGATTACAAAGCGAGTTCTAGGACAGCCAGAGCTGCACAGAGAAACCCTGTCTTGAAAAACCAAAACCAAACACACACACACACAACAACAAGAAAACCTTCCACCATGCTGCATCGCCTTCGCAATCCCCCTGCGAACTCTCCCCCCTGCTCTGTAAGCTCCACTTCCACTCTTTCCCACTTTCCTCAAGTCCAGCGCTTTTACTTGCACCAAAGGCTCCTGCATTACCTGTCTCATATGTCAGAGCTCAGCCCAACTGTCACTTAAAATTTCCCTCACTATTCCTTGTTAGTTTTCTTCTCAGTAGAAACTTTTTTTTCAAAGGAAACCTATGCCATCCAGGCTGACCTCAAATTCACCAAGAACATTAAGCACACTGGCCTCAAATTCTCTATTCGTTGCTTTTTTAAAGACAGGGTCTCTCTATGCAAACTCGGCTGGCCTGGAACTCAGAGATCCACCTGCCTCTGCATTCTGAGTGCTAGGATTAAAGCTGAGTGCCACCATGCCCTGTGCAAACTCTGGATTTTTCCTGAGTGTTCCATCACACCGGGCTATGGCTTATTTCTTACAGCAATAGCCTCTATTATTATTTCAGAGTTGTTCTGTCAAATTCATTGTCTCAGAATTCATTTTTAGTTTAGCATATAATATTTTCACACATATATCATTGTTTTTTGCTTTATATCTGTTCCAGTACAGTCCCCCATCTCTCCAGCGTCTTCCCACTGGTCCCCTTCCTCCCCCAAAGAGTCTCCCTTCTGCTTCTGATGTCACATAGTGGGCAACGATGTTCACATTTATTGAATGAATAAATGAATGCCTAGCACTGAATTTAAACAATTTTTTTTTTTTTTTTTGGTTTTTCGAGACAGGGTTTCTCTGTGTAGCTTTGCGCCTTTCCTGGAACTCACTTGGTAGCCCAGGCTGGCCTCGAACTCACGAGATCCGCCTGCCTCTGCCTCCCGAGTGCTGGGATTAAAGGNGTGCGCCACCACCGCCCGGCTAAACAATGTTTTTGCCTATAATAGCTTTAACAGACTATGGGATTAGTCAGACGAGAAACCGTAATAAAATAAGCCACTAGGAACTGACTGTGGTGGTGGGAACTTGAGGCAAGACCTATTACTGAATTTGAGGCCAGCATGGGCTAACAAGCTAGTTCAAGGCCAGCCTGGGGTACATAGGGAGACCCTGCTTTTAAAAACCTACCACCAACCACCACCACCACCGCCACCACCAGCAACACAAACAAGTTCCTTGGGAGGCTTAGGTTCTAAATTCAATTCAAATCCTGGGAAATGGAGCGGACTGGGACTTTGGAATTGCAGAATTTAGACAGGGTTGCCAATTCTTCTCAGCTAGGTTTCTGGTTTGGCAGGTGGTCTGGGCGGACTGTGATGCAGGCCTGTCTATGGAGGCGTGTCGGGATGGACTGCTTTTCGCGCAAGAATCCCCGGCCTTCCTCAGGCCTCGGAGAGATCCCCAGGCTCTCAGCTGTGAGGCAGAAGGAGGGCTGGCTAACCTGCAGCTGCCCCCACCTCACGGGGTACTCACCTCCGCGTTCGCTCGCAGCTAGCTACGGTTGCTATAGCGCCCAGGGCGCGGGCTGCCGCAGGCCCAGAGGAGCACGGGAAAACGTGGCGGGTCCCGTTACCACTGGGAAATGTAGTTTNCCCCTNGGCTCCCGGCCGTCGGCGGGTCGCGTAGCGGACTAAGCTAACCCAGCTGGCTGACTTGAGAAATTCGGCTCTGAAGCCCAAGGAGTTCTCGGGAGTCTCGCGGAGCATCCTGGGAAGGGTAGTTCTCGCGGCTCTTCGAGAGAATGGAGCCAGGCGGGAAAGAGCCGCTGAGAGAACTACATAGAGGAGGCGGGGTCGAGGGCGAGGGTGGACGCGGCCCACGGTGGCGAAGAAGGCTTTAGTGGCAGCATGAAGCGCGCCCAGACCGCGGAGGAACGAGAGCGTGAAGCTAAGGTATGTGGGGCTCCGGGCATCTGGAACTCTGCGTTAGTCCAGGGCTAGAGGCAGGGAAGCCACAGACCAGCTGGGATGGTGAGCGGATGCTCGGCGTTAAGCCAAGGGATGACAGGGCCTTGTTTGCAAGAGACCTGCAGACGTGGTGTGTGCGCGCGCGCGCACGTCTGTGCTGTAGATTCATAGTGCTCTGGATGCACATCTAGTATAGTTATACTTGGTCAGAAATGAAAAGGTAGACATCAATGTCCGTTCCCTGCTTCTGTACCTATTCCTTGGTTTTATTTGTAGCCACTGTCGTGCCTTAGTTTACCAGATGGCTATGATCATACCACCTGTGCTTTCTCAGCCCGTTGCGTCTCCAAGGCCTAAGAGCAGCTGAGATAAAGTATCTGTTCGGTGTCACGTATTTATTTGGAACATTGTCTCAGTGGCCAGGTGACATAGTCTGCGCTGACAGNACATTCCATGGGATGACAGTATTAACAGCAATAGTGACTTACTTATTTACGGCAATTATCGTATCGGACATCTATAGTAAATGCATAATATATCATTTCATATTATTGCATCCTATGACAAGACAGCTATTACATAGGTAGAGTATAAACAGTCTGTTCTGCAGATGAGGAATGGAAGCTCAACGTTTTCCTTTTCCCCATTCCCAGAGTTGTGACCTATCGATTTGTCCTAATGTATNAGCATTCAGTCCACTCTTAAATTTCTATTCCCTTGGACGAATCTACCATGGTCTCTTAAGTGGCTTGCCACAGCAGTCTCCTTATTGGGCTATCTTCACTCTATCTTAAATCTTTATCCTCATTCTTCCCCAATCATATGATTCTTCCCACACTCTACTAGAGAGTGATGTTTTTTTTTTTTTCCCCAAATTTAAATCTAGTCATGACCCATCGACAATCACCTGTTTAAATCTCTTAAGGGCCTCTGCTGCTTAGGATAAATACAAACCTTCCTACAGCCTGAAAGGTCCTGTGTGGTTTGGGTTCACTGTGCTTCTACAGCCTCAGTGGACACAGCAGACTGCCTATCAGTCATTTTGGCCTTCTCAAAAGTCCCTCTTGTCTATAGTTCATTTAGTCAAAGGCCNCTGGATATGAAATTTGGTGTTTATTCTATGAAGGTCNATATCAGCAGTGAGGATCAGTGGGAAATAAAACAGGTACAGTTCTTGCTGTCATAGAATTTTGTCCCACAAGAGAGTCTGTCTAAAGGCAGTAAACCTAAGGATTTAAAATTCTGAATATGCTGTGGAATGGCCTGAATTATGTATTTTACAGAGTTGGAAACAGAGTCTGGTAGAAGTCATCCCTTGCTCAGAGCCATTTGTTCTTGGGGTNGGATTAGGTGTCAGAGTCAGGCCCTATAACTATAATCTCTTAGCTCTGTTTTCCTTTCTGTCTATGAAACATGTTGACTTGAAGAGCAAGCTGCCGTCCTGTTTGCTGTTTAAACATTTCTTAGATTTTCTTAAAAAATGAATTTGCTCCTTGAAATATTGGCTGAAACGAAGCACAGGTAGCTGTTTTAAATCTTAAATAGACAGTGTCTAAGTAATCAGGAATGCTTGTTTCTCATCCTGTTCAACTGAATTGCGGTATAATGAATATATAGTATCTTGTAATTTATTGTGTATAGTTTGATGAGTATTGACAGTACAATATGTATCCTGGTGTCTGTTGTTTTTATTCATCATAATTTTTGAGATCTCTACANGTCAGTGCACGTGTTATCAAGTTGTTCCTTTTATATTGCTGAGTAATAGTGCCTTTTGTGTAGGATGTCACATTTTGTTTCTTCACTTACCTGTTGAGGCAGGAACTGAAGCAGAGGCCATGGAGGAACACTGCTTACTGGCTTGCTCCCCATGGCTTGTGCAGCTTCCTTTTTGGTACTGTCCAGGACTACCTGCCCAGGGTGGCACCACCCATATCAATCATTAATCAATTAGGGAAATGTCCCACAANTGGCAATTCCTCAACTTAGTTTCTCTCTTCCCTGGTGACTGTAGTTTGTGTCAAGGACATTTACTGTTTGGTGAACAATTTGATTCTACTCATCTTAGTTAGGGTTTTATTGCTGTGAAGAGACACCATGACCATGGCAACTCTTATAAAGAAAAACATTTAACTGAGGCTGACTTACATTTTCAGAGGTTCAGTCCATTATCATTATGGCATGAAACGTGGTGGCATTCAGGAAGACATGGTGCTGGAGAAGTAGCTGAGAGTTCTACATCTTGATCCAAAGGTAGCAGAAGGAGACTGTGTGCCACGCTGAGCTTAGCTTGAGCATATGAGACCTCCAAGCCAACCCCCACAATGACACACTGTAGAGCGAATCTTAAACGGACTTATTAATTGAAAACACCAGGCCAGGTATTGAGGTAAATTCTGAATGATCAGAGAGACAGAACAAGCCACAGCCAACCTCACCTTGCCAACTCCTCAGCTGATCTTGTTTCCTC
>LZPO01075987.1:197273-210369 GCA_001675575.1 Neotoma lepida | reverse complement strand
ACTGCCTAACCTCTATGTTTAATCTAGTGGCTGTTCTGTTCTCTGACCCCAAATAAGTTTTATTAGGGTACACAATATTTTGGGGGACATAATATAATCACCACAACACACTTCCTCCAACAAGGCCACATCTCCTACTAGTGCCACTCCTATGGGCCAAGCATTCAAACACATGAGTCTATGGGGGGCCATACCTATTCAAACCACCACACTACTTTTTAGCTGTCATGAAAACTGATACCATGAAGAGTTGCACCCTAGTTTCTGTGTGGACAGGATTTTATTTGGCTTATGGGTAGAGGCCTAGTAGAACTGCTAGTTACATCGTAAGACTATGCTTAATATTTTGCAAAACTACCACAGTGTTTTCCACACAGGCTACTCTTCCCTACATTTCTCACCAGAGAATTTGAGGGTTAGAATTTCTTTAAATCCTTGTCATTGCTTGCTACTGTTTGTCTTTTTGTTGTAGCCTTCATGGTGAGCAGTAGGTAGTATTTCATTGTGGTCTTGATTTGTATTTCCCTGATGATGATATTGAATATCTTTTTATACACTTAATGAACATGTATGTTTCTTTTTTCTCTTGTGTACATGCTTGCATGTGTTTGTGCATGTGTTTGTGCATGTGTTTGTGCATGTGTTTGTGCATGTGTGCTTGCATGTGTGCATGTGTGTGTGTGGTAAGTGTGTATGGATGTGTTTGCATGCATGTGTGGGAATATATGGTACTAATGCATGTGTGTGAATGCATGCATATAGAGACCCATGTGTGGGGAGTTGTCTTCTATCCATCTCCACCATTTTATTGAGGCTAGGTCTCTTAGTTGAAGCCAGAATTTGCAGACACAGCTGGTCTGGCTAGCCAGCTTCCTCTGGGGATCCCCTGTCCATGCCTTATTAACTCTAGGACTACAGGCAGACNCCCACTCCTACCTAGCATTTACCTGTCTTCTGAGAATATGAATTCCTTTTCTTAACTACTAAGCCATCTCTCCCACCCAATGTGAAGTGTGTNCTCAAATTTTTTACCCAGTTTTATTGTTGTTGTTGGCTTATTAAATTTTATGAGTTCTTTATATTTCCTAAGTAAATTTATTGCCTCNGCTTCCTAATTAGTTGGGATTATAGTCCTGTGCCAGTGTGTTAAGCTTTTGAAATATTTCTCCTGAAGTCACAAAAGTTTTTTGTTTGCTTTTTAAATTGAATGCTGTCATCTGTAGTAATTACCTTTAATTTGCTTTTTCTCTTTGTAATAACTTAGATTATATTTTTTCCCTTGCAGCTGTTTTTCTGTAGACTTTATGTACTTTCCAAATCTGAAGGGAGAATAAGATTGGACTAAATATCTGGCTTTCCAGCAAAACATTTGTTCTCTTTGTGTTGATGTATCAGAGCATATATATATATATATATATATATATATGCATTTTAAAAATGAGCTTTTCTTATAGTGGCATGGTCCAGTAGTATTTGTTAGCTCTATTTGTCCCAAGTTAGACCATTTGGTTCTCTCAGTTCTTTGCTATTAGAATAGAGATTCATACTGTGAGCCCGTGTTTCTCCAACCAGACAGTAGTGCCAAGATGGGCTGACTCTCTGGGCTGCTGTGAGGTTCCACTGTGTGTTTGCATGTGTATGGGANCATGTATNGTACTTGTATGGTACATGCATGTGTGTGCTCCAGGGGCAAAGTAGGTGTGATCTCCACTGATTTTGGTATTCTCTTTGTTTAGATGATTTGGTTTGTTATTTTAAGATAGTATAAAACTTACAGAAGAACTGGAAATACAGAACTTAGAACTAACTCTTCTAGGCCCATTGTTTCAATTTACAGGTTGCCATTTTGCTGTGTCAGCTTTTCTGCAGTTCCCCCCACCCCTATGTATATACCTGAACCATTACTGTTATTTAGTATAGCTTTTGTGTGTGTGCTGGGGATTGAACACAGGGCTTTTGTACATGCTAGGTAACCTCTAGCACTGAGCTGTACCTGACACTATTTTCTTTTTAACAAACCTTAACAGNAAAAAGGAAACATCAGCCCTCCTTACCCCTAAATGATTCAGCATGTATTTCTTGAAGAACGGGAAATCTAGTACATATAAACACATTCAGTTGTCAATTTCAGAGACGTTAATGTGTATGCAGTACTTACTTAATGCATAGTTCCTAGCCCTAGACGTTAATGTGTGTGCAATACTTACTTAACCCACAGTTCCTAGTCCCACTTGCTAATTGTTCTAAGAATATCTACTTTGGCATTTTTTTTCCTTGGTCCAGGTGCCAATTCAGGATTTTTTAGGATTGGACATTTCCTTTCCTTGTCATGTCTCTTTTCCTATATTCTGATCTCCTTTATTGTTGCTTTTTGGTNATACTGGGAATAGAACTCAGAACCTTGATTATACCAGGCAGGTGCTTTACTGNTGAGCTATACACCCAGCTCCACTCTGTTCTGCTTTTTTATTTTCATTTTTTAAAAAACATTTATTTGTTGTATGAATGTGTGTTTCTTCTATAAAATTTGAGTGTTATTGTTACAGTTGGAATTGAACTCAGGTCATTAGGCCTGATGGCAAGCACCTTTACCTGCTGAGCCATATGGCTTGGCTTGCCCACCCTTCTCTCTAAATATCACTTAAACTAGTTTACACTTTTCTCCATCTTTAAAGGAGTCAGAATTTGTAGTGAGCACAGGTGTTTGTTCTTTGGAATGGTCTTACGTTCTTTTCTTTCTTCTCTCTCTCTCTCTCTCTCTCTCTCTCTCTCTCTCTCTCTCTCTGTCTGTCTGTCTGTCTGTCTGTCTTCTTGAGACAAGGTCTTGCTATGTAGCCCTGGCTGTCCTGGAATTCACTGTGTATAGACAGAAGTTTCTCTGTCCCATCTAGCCTCGTGGTCCAGACAAATCTCTCCCACCCAAGCTCTTGTAGCTACATAGAAAATAATCACTCAGAGGCTTATGTTAATTACAAACTGTATGGCCTCTGGCTCAGGCTTCTTGCTAGCTAGCTCTAACATCTTAAATTAACCTATTTCTATTAATCTATATGTTGCCACGTGACTGTGGCTTTACTGGACTGATGGCATCTTGTTGCTCCTTGAGTGGCGGGCTGGCACCTCCCCTGACTCCACTCTTCTTTGTCTCCATCTTCGGTTTGAATGCACAGCCTAAACTTATTATGCTTCACCATTGGCCAAACAGCTTTATTTATCAACCAATGATAGCAACATATATTCACAGGGTACAGAAAGATATCCCACAGAATTTCCCCTTTCTAATCAAAAACGAAGGTTTTAACTTTAACATAGTAAAATTATATATAACAAAACAGTTATCAAGCAAGAATTACAGTTATAATATCTAGTCTATATATATTTGGTAAAATTAAAGCAAATATTCCATCATCTATCCTATATTTGTGAGTCTAAAGTTTTATATCTAATTTCCCTTTTATCATAACTAATGAAAACTATAATTATAACTATCTAGTCTTAAACTCCATCAAAAACCCCAGAAGGATATAATATTACCTAAGTAAACAGGAAGTGCATTGTGAGCAACTTCCAAAACTGTAGAAATGACAGACTTCTGGCTGCCTAGACAGTCACCCAAAGTTCCTCTGCAGTGTTGGGACATCCATCTTCAGCCTATAGGCCTAGAGTCTCTGGCATACTTTTCAGTGAAGCAGGAAATTTGAAGGACTGTCTCTCCTATTGGTAAAGTTCATCAGTCACTTTCTTCTGTGTCCTGCAGAATGTCTGGCAGTTTCTTCTGCGAAGCAGGGACCTGAAGGACCATCTTGCCTTGTTTTGGCAAAGTTCAGTGGTCACCTTCCTATGGGTCCTGTATGTCCAGTTTATATAACATACTGTCAAATAGTCCATGCAAGAGCAGTTTCTTGCCCAAATGGCTAACTTTTGCCACAAAGAAAGCAAACTCCGTATGCAGTGTCTTTGATGCCCATCTTCCTCTTTGAAGCNAATTGGTGCTGCCAGGAGCAGATGTGTCTCACTGTTCAGAAAAGTCTAAGTTTTTAAAACATTTTAAATGCCATATTCTGTAGGTCTTTGAAGTGTTTGAAGATTACCTACCTAATTGAAATATATCTATGTATATTTAGAAAACTAACATGACTATAAGTTTATCACAGATGACTAATTATTAATCTGTATTTCTTAATTATACATTACAATTTTAAAAGAGTTGTATAAACATATCTTAAGCAAAAGNAGAAATATATATACAGCATAACAAACGAATTTGTATCAATAAACTAAAATCTATAGCAATGTAAAACATTTCAAACAAGTTATTACTCTTTAAAAGTAGATTCAATAATCTACCCTTTCATCCTATCATATCTATATTCCCTTTTCTTCTTTAGAAAGAGATTACATTTATAATCAACCCCCTTTCAATAAAAATAAACATTTGTAAACAATATTTTGGGAATTTGGGCATAGCTTTTCATACTACTTCCTGCTGATTGGGGGTACTGGCAATCTTATGGGGATCCTGAGAAAATTCGAGATAATGGTCAAGTCCTGGGAAGACTGGCTATATNCTTTGTTGATAGATACCATCTGTCAAAGTTCAGGAGGTCTCGCTTGATCAAATCTGATTCATCTTAACCTGGAACAAATCAGTTTTCCTTGTTAACAAATTCAGAAAAGAAAATTACTAAAGAGGTATAAAGTGTATAAGTTTAAAAAACATCAAAAAATAATTTTTGGTTTGTAATACAAGTTAGGATAGAAAGTGAATTAGACACAACACTTTGGATTCACCAAAATATTATAAATAATGGAGTATTTCCTCTGAATTTGCCAATGTTTATGGACTCAACATTGTTAATGTAATGCTTGATTGTATATATTTTATGTAGCTATTGTACTTATTATATATAGTTTTTCATACATTAGTTATAACCTTTTTTTTTTTTAGACAATATAGGGGAAATGTGGGGATATATTTGTAATCTAAGAAATAAAGCTTGCCTGAAGATCAGAGGACAGAGCTAGCCACAGAGTTAGTCATAGACAGGCAGTGGTGGCACACACTTTTAATCCTAGCACTTGGGAGACAGAGATCCATCTCTCTGAGTTCAAAGCCACCCTGGACTACACGAAATTAATCCAGTTTAAAAGAGAAACTTTCTTCAACAACTGTGTAGATCAGTTTGGCCTTGAACTCTTAGAGATCCACCTGTGTTTGCTGGGATTAAATGCATGCACCACTACGCCCAGCATTGTATGTTCTTCTTTGCCTGGTATTTTACTGTGGTTGTTGTAGGTCATGCAGTTTGGGTGGATATTTTTTTGATGAGCAAAGGGAGATCATATGGCCTGCATGTTCATCCTGATTTGTAGGGCTGTTTTATTAGGACCAAGTGAGTGGAAAGCTTTAGAGTTATTTTTTGATGTTGAGAAGTGGAGGTATTTCACAGAAACATCAGATTTCTGGCTCCCTCAGACAAGTAGAATATTCATAGCACTCTGCAAGTACTTCCCTAACTAGAGTTGAGTGGACTTGCTCCTTCCCTGGGAATGCGTGTTCCACCGCATAGCCAGTTTTTGCCTCTTTCACCAATTCCCCTTTCATTCTCTACTTCCCCCTTATCCAGGGTTTGGTTTTCTGTAGTTTTAGGTACCCATGTTCGGCCACAATCTCAAACTATTAGTATTTGTTTTGGCTATTTTCTAGAAAGCAAAAGATGGCACCCACAGAATGTTTATTGTAGTATATTTTAATTGTTCTGGTTTCTTATTATTTGTGTTGATCTTTCAGTATGAACTATTATACTCTTGATAAAGTTTATTATCCATGGTTTTAGGCCCTNTGGGGAGGGGTTTTAGACTGTATCCCCTCATCAGAAGGCACTGCTGTGAGGTATTTAGAGAGTTCCCCAGGTTAGAGGGCACTGCTGTGTCTTGTGGGAATTCTACCATTCGGGCCAATGACCAATTGAATGGAGCAGTTACAGTTACAATCCTCCTGAATCTTAGCTAAGGACATATTAGGTACAAAACTTAGATTTTTTTAGGAAAGGACAACTGTTGGAGTAATCTCTATAAAAATTGGCANTTACCTATGATCTGGATGTCTAGGATGTATTTCTTGCTTGATAACTGTTCTTGTTGTATGTAGTTTCAAATTTTGTTAAAATTATTACCTTTCCTTCCTTCTGGACAATACATGGTAATAGTTTTTATTATATATAATTTTTACTATGTTAGGATTAGAACCTTTTTATTTTAGACAAAAAGGGGGAATGTTGTGGGAATTTTGTCATTCGGTCCAATGACCAATTGAATGGGGCAGTTTGGCCCAATGGGCTTGGTCTTCTCTGAAGATATGTGACCTCTTAAGAACCCGTGGGGGAAGGGTGAGTGCTTTCATGGGCTGATCTTGGAGCAGACTGCGAGAGGCAGAAAAGTGTGGCTTGCAGTTTGGTTCCCATCTCCCTTGGGCAGAATAGCAGGACAGTGACAGCTGGATCAATAGCAGTGTCAACCTTGTTCTGTGTCGTATGTGTACCTTATTGATTTCACTTGTTAATAAGCCTGACCTGATCTCGGACTTCCATATCTCACTATACCTGTAAGTTGTTTAGAGTGTACCCCATGTTAGAAGGCACTGTGTGGGTTAGAGTGTACCCCAGGTTAGGGGGCACAGGTGTGAGGTGTTTAGAGTGTACCCCAGGTTAGAGGGCACTGCTGTGAGTTAGAGTGTACTCCAGCTTAGAGGGCACTGTGTGAAGTGTTTAGAGTGTACCCCAGGTTAGAGGGCACTGCTGTGAGGTATTTAGAGTGTACCCCAGGTTAGAAGGCACTGTGAGTTAGAGTGTACCCCATGTTAGAAGGTACTGTGTGAGTTAGAGTGTACCCCAGGATAGGGGGCACAGGTGTGAGATGTTTAGAGTGTACCCCATATTAGAAGGCACTGTGTGAGTTAGAGTGTACCCCAGGTTCGGGGGCACAGGTGGGAGGTGTTTAGAGTGTACCGCAGGTTAGAGGGCACTGTTGAGAGATAGAGCATGAAGCTTTAGAAGCAGATTCTTGGAGTGGTCACTTTAGCAAGCAACTTAAGTTTTTTGGCCTGAGTTTCTTTTATAAAAGTGGGATGATATGGTTACAGTGGATATTAAAGGATATTTGTGTGTATAAATACATACCTGTATCAACTAGAACATTCTTGGAATATAGTACAGGAAATTTTATAAATCCTATTTCATTGTCATCACCACCCCCACCACTAACTGTTTGACTGTAGGTATTTAGATTACTAAATAGATTACTAAATTCTAAACTTCACTCTGTACATTGATATTGTCTGTACAGTGCATTATCTCGACTTGGGCTCCAGAAACTTCTCTCCCATACATTGAAAATGGTGGTACTAGTTGTGTACCACACTTTGGAAAATTGAAACAATAGTTACTCAAACCATATTCTTTGTTCTGTTTAATTTCAGATGGAGAACCTGGCTAAGCTCTCTATGTTAAGACAGGGGACAAGTGGGTAGCGATGGGGAAATACCTAGATTAACTACACATGCTTACACAAATGCATACTATATATATGTACATATTTATATACTGTTAAATCTAGGTTCTGCATTTGAGAGAACATGAGAACACATATTTGTCTTTCTGAGTCTAGCTTAATTCACTTAACATAATGACTCCCAGTTCTGTCCTTTTTCCTTCAGGTGTCATGATTTCCTTTTTCTTTGTGGCTGAGTAAAATTTCATTGTGTATATGAACCATTTTCTTTATCCAGTGATCTATTGATGGACTTCTAGGCTGGCCCCATTTCATGGCTATTGTAAATAGTTGTCAGTGAACATGGATGGCCAAGTATCTTTGTGGTATGCTTTCTTAGAGGCCTTCAGGTATATTCCCGAATGGTCCTGATGGGTCAATGAGCAGGCCTGTTATTAGTTTCTTTCTTTGAGAACTCTCCATACTGATTTCTAAAGTGACTGCATGAGTTCACTATTGGTGAGTGTGTAAGGGTTCTTGTTTAGATACACCCGTGGCAGACATTCTGATTTGGCGAGATGGAATCTCAGAACAGTTTTACATTTATTTCCCTAATGGCTAAGGATGTCGATCAGTTTTACAAATATTTATTGGCCATTTATATTTCTTTTGAGACTTGGTGATGTTTTCCACTGTGTTTTTAAACACAGTAGTATTCATTTCTAACATTAATATTTTCTTTTCTTTCTTTTTCTTTCTTTCTTTTTTTTTTGAGTCTCAGTTTCCTTGCTGAATTACCCTTCCCTGCTGATGTCTTATTACTATTGCTGATATTCTCACCATTTTACTTTCTCTTTCCTCTCTGTTGCTGACTATAAGCTTCAAGTCTTGGATTGAATTAGTCTGAGGTACCTCTTTGAGCCACTGATCATTTTTATTAGTGGCCTTTTGAAATCTGCATCTGGCATTTTGCCCATTTCAGGATCTTGAATTCAGTAATTGAGGAGTGATCTTTAGGAGCAGTCATGTTGCCTTATTTTTTTCATATTTCTTTTGTTTCTGTATCACTGATACACCTGCAAAGGAAAAAAGACAAAGTTAAAACTAAGGAAAACAGATTGCCCATAAAGTGAAAACTAAAGAAAAAAGGTTGCCTAANAATGTTCATTATTGTTCAAATGTCAAATATAACAAACAAAAAATAAAACTGGATGAAGGGGAAAATACATTTAAAAACATGAAGTTAAAAATATTGCTAAAAGAGGAGGCTGGAGAGATGGCTCAGTGGTTAAGAGCACTGACTGCTCTTCCAGAGGTCCTGAGTTCAATTTCCAGCAACCACATGGTGGCTCACAATCATCCATAACGAGAGCTAGTGCCCTCTTCTGGCCTGTAGGCATGCATGCAAGCAGAACACTGTGTACATAATAAATAAATAAATCTTAAAAAAATATACTGCTAAAAGTATAATTAAAACAAGCAGGAATCACCATGGTNGAAAGAATTGTTCTAGTGGCTTCTTTGTGGTCCCCGGCTNTTGGGAGACTTCAGTGATTTGTGCAGAAGATGAGGGGGNTTTATTACTGTCATAGTTAGCTCAATATCAACTGAAGGACTGCTTCCATTGGATTGGCCTGTGGGCATGTCTGTGGGGCATTTTCTTGATTGCTAATTGATGTAGGAGGTCCTAGATCACTGTGGGCAGTGCCACCCCTGGCTAGGTGGGCCTGGGCGGTGTAAGGAGTACCTTTGGGAAAGCAAGCTGGTAGGCAGTGCTCATCCATGGCTTCTGTTTCGAACTCCCACTTTGAGTTCCTACATTGGCATCCCGTGATGCTGGACAGTAACCTGTAAGCTGAAATACCTCTGCCCTCAAGTTGTTTTTGTTGTGGTGCTTTATCATAGGAGCAGAACGCAAACTAGGGCAGTTATAAAGGATATTGTGAAGGATGCAGCCATGCCACATGGATGAGATGCATAGGGCCAGGTNCCAGGGAAGAGGTACGGAGCTGCTTTGNCCTCTCCAGCTGTGCTAGACTCCAGTAANGACTGACCATGTATTCAGTTATTGAGAAGATCCTGGAACAAGGTTGTGATGTTTAGTATTCATTACAACTTGGTAGGACGTAGGTTCGCCAAGGAGATTGGACACACATTGGTGTCTGTGAGGGCATTTGAAGAGATTATATGAGGGTAAAGACCCACTCTGAATTCTATGACTGGGTTCTAGCTAACAAGAAAAAAGCATATCCGATTGAATCACAGGTTTACCCGACACGGGAACCTTGGGAAGGAAGACCTAAAGTTTCAGGAAAAGCTGGAGATTTTTATGCTTAGCTTGGGTGAAGAACGGCTAGGCTGATAGGCATAGGGCTGGATGAAATTGGATCTAATGGAAAAGCTGAATGGAAGCTCATGGGATCCTACCTGCCATGTTCTTCTAGACTTCTGTGTATTTCCTCCTCCTAAGCATGGGACAGGACACTCCTGAAATGAGGGGTTTCCATCTCATGGCAACCAGGCCAAGTTAGGGCCTTCTCTTAGAAAGGTTGGGAAGTTACAGTAGTATTTTTAGGCTTTATGGTTTGTTTGGGAAAAGAGTCACACTGACTCATCCCGGATAAGAGAGGAACCCTGGTTTTAACTTGTTTCTGTGCAGGAGGGCAGCAGATCAGAGACACCTTGGTTCTGAGGTTCTGAAGCCTTCCCATATCTCCTAGTTTAAAGTACTCGCAAAGTCAAAACACCCTACTTCAGAGTATTGTTTTCTAAGCCCCAGACTTGCTTCATGACTGCCACATAGCAGTCATCTCATGAGGATACAAAAGGCACATAGTACTTCCAAGAGCCCACAGTTTTAGGAGTGTATCTTTGGAACTAGGGATGAAGGCCTAGTGGAGATATTTCACAGCTTCAGGTTTTTAAAACCTCCCCTGATTCTGCTGTGCCTTCTTTTTCTTTCTTTCTCCCAAATTCCTCTTTTGCATACTGTCTTTCCAGTAGGATGACCTTCTTCATTGTTTTGTGTTTTGTTGTCTTCATTATTTGATTCTAGTTTCCGAATCACTTTAAATACCTTCCTGGACATTGAATATGCAAAACCATTGAGTAACAACAATTGTTGTTACTTTCTGTTATTTCAGGTCTTCTTTACATTGTAATGTTGATTTTCAAAATGAAATTCACTGTCTCCCCTCTCCCCAAAAGTATTAGACACTTTGAACAACTATTAGCTTACCCAAAAATAGCTTTGTGTGAAATCCATCTTTTTCTAGCAATGCGTGTCTTCTATGTAGAAGAGAGACATTAGCGGTGTCTGTTGAGGGAAGGTTGCATGGCGGGGAGCCTCCAGTGTGTGATATATGATACACACGACCCTTGTTAATTCTAGCATCACGTCCCTAGCTACTGAGTACACTTGTTTTGTCAGAGTTTATTTAAAGGCTAAAAATATCTAAATCTGGCAGATGCTTGCCCAGAACCCCCCATGTTCAAGAATAACCGCCAGTACGGACAGTTCCCATCTGAAAGTGCAGAGGCAGAGCCAAGGCCAGAAAATTATCCACCGAATCCCCCCCCATAGGCCCTTCCCCCTGCAAACCCTGCAAACCCTGTAGCCCCTGTGCCACAGCACACGCTCTCCAGTTCCTCAAAGAGACTGTGGCCCTTAGTTGCTCTGATTGAGAGAATAATTCTGCTTCTGAGATGTCCGTCTCTCTTTTATTTCCATGTCACCTCCACCAGTCCCGATCTGACATTAGCGATGTAAGTTTGGGCATTTAGAAGATATGGTTCAAGAAATTTGGGCCCACTCTTTTTCTTTCTTTGTTTTTTTTTGTTTTTTGTTTTTTTTTAATTTTGTCATTTACCATATTATTCTCAGCATTTAACATTTTGCCAGACACATAGCAAATATCCCATAAATATTTATTAAATGAATTCTCAAGAGTGCCACTTGTATTGGTCATGAGGCTTTCTAATAGAGATGGAAGTAGAATTTGAAAGAAATAATGGAAAATGATTAGGTACTTAGGGATTTAAAATTAGTCACACTCTAATGGTATAGCAATTAATTTTGAGAATCAAGATTCATCCATTGAACATGTGCACTAGCAGTGGTCAACAGTAGCTTCTAGTGTTTTCTTTCAATTTTAAAATGCCATTTTGCCTTGTATATTTAAGGTATTCTGTTAGATTTTTTTTAGGGTAGATTTTTTTTCTTTCTTCCTACCCTCCTCTCCTTTCCCTTTTTTGTTGTGAAATAGTGCCGCACTGTGTAGTCCTGACTGACCTCAAATTTACTGTTTAGCNCAGACTGGCCTAGAACTTGTGTTAATTCTGCCTTAGCCTCCCAAGTGGGGTAGATTTCTTGATAGAGTTATTTTGGAAATGTACCTTTCTGGTTTCTAGAAAACCTCATTGTGAGATGGCACTTCTGGAGCCGTAGGGAGGAATTTGGAACTCTGCTAAGCTCCCTCATCTAATCTTGTGTTTCAGCCTAGGTTTGTGTTATTGAATGAATGTGCCTCACTGGTTGATTTCATGGCAGTAGGAATCAGGAGGGCTGCCAGGCTGGGTCAGGACACGTTCAGGAGTGAAGATTTGCGTTGATGGGGATATATTTCTAAACACTTGTTCTTGTCATGTTTTGCAAGGCTAGTCTGGGTTTGGAAGGTAAGTCTTGAGTTGGAGCTGTAGGTTTCCATGTGGAACATTAAAAAACATTGTGTTTTGAAGGGTGTTACAAACAAACGTGAGATCTGTCCTTGGAGCACGTTTTTAAGCGCATCATGCCTGTTTTAAATGTTGCTATGCAGAATACTATGTAGCAGACCTTGGGCACTCCCTATTCTCAGAAACTCCTTTGTCTTCTTCCCCTGCTAGTCCCCACTAATCACCATCTAGTCTCAGAGGCTACCAGTTTGACTACTGCCCTTGCATTTTCATTTATACCCGAGGCCTGGCCTGTTGCTATGTTGTGTCTTTGTTTGCTGTGTAGTTTTGGAACTGGTCTGCTTGTAAAGAGACCATGCCTTCCATTTTGTTGAAGAACTGCTTTGTGGATAAAGGGCAGTTGAGGTCTTAGTAGCTGGTGGAGATCAAGTNGGGTCTTGTTTGAAGCACTTTATCAGGTTGCATCTGGTCCAAGGAGATGCATTGGTAGCGAGTCAGTATGTTCATAACTGTTTGTGATCAGAAATGTCAGAGCTCTGATTTCTTCACCAGCCCTAAGTCTGCCCTATGGCACCATCACTTAGTGACTGGATCACTCAAGGGTGAGCCTCCAGGGCCTGTGTTTCTCCAGTAATAATATAAAATGGGCTGATGTTGCCACCTCGACTCACTGTGCTGAACTGTGTGTGATTAAAGTCCCAGGGCTGTGTTAATGAGGATTTTCTTTCTGTGTGCAGCATACTGTCAACTCACTGTTTTCTGAAAACAGAGATGGAAAATTTGGCTGATGAATTTCCCCCCGTCAGCACAAACATTCTGCTTTTTTATTTGCCTGAGAATATGTTCTGAGCACCAGACCAACGAATGCAAACATTATAGTTTGCGAGGACACTAGCCTGTTGTCATGTCAATCTTGGTATTCAGGTAAATAGTG
>LZPO01075987.1:154973-179822 GCA_001675575.1 Neotoma lepida | reverse complement strand
TCCAAGGCCCTCCCCCCTGTACCAAGGCTGTGCAAGGTGTCCCACCATAGGCACTGGACCCCAAAAAGCCTGCTCATGCACCTGGGACAGATCCTGATCCCACTGCCAGGGGCCCCGCTAAACAGTTCAAGCTAAACAGCTGTCTCGCCTATCCAGAGGACCTAGTCCAGTCCCATAGGGGCTCCACAGCTATTGGTCCACAGTTCATGAGTTTCCACTAGTTTGCCTGGCCATCTCTGTACGTTTCCCCATCATGATCTCGATGTCCCTTGCTCATAGAATCCCTCCTCTCTCTCATTGTTTGAACTCCCAGAGCTCTGCCTGGCACTGAGCTGTGGATCTCTGTATCTGCTTCCATCAGTCACTGGATGAGGGCTCTATGATGACAGGGTATTCACCAATCTGATCACCGGAGTAGGCCAGTTCAGGCTCCCTCTCGACTATTGCTAGTAGTCTAAGGTGGGGTCATCCTTGTGGATTCCTGGGAACTTCCCTAGCACCTAGTTCCCATGATGTCTCCCTCTATCATCCCATGATGTCTCTCCCTCTATCATCCCATGATGTCTCCCTCTATCATGGTGTCTCTTTCCTTGCTCTCCCACTCTGTCCCTGTCCCAGGTNGACCATCCCATTCCCCTATGTTCCCATCCCCCATCCCTTGCCCTCCATTGTCCACCATAGGTTCTTATTAGCTAAACAGTTCTACAAATTGTGCACANAGAAAAGCACCATAATTCTTCAAATTGAAGGCATTTAAAAATTAATCCCTCATCTGAATCAATTGAGAACATTTTCAAACTATGTAAATGCTAGCACTTGAAATGTAAATGCCAAGCTATCTGAAAAAAGACATCGGGAGGACANTCTTGGTCACAGTCCCTGTGCTGGCTGGGGTGTAACTCTGTGGCATAGCACTTGCCTAGCATGCACGAGGTCCTGGGTTCAATCCCAGATGCCATGTTGCAGAAATCAAGAAGGATATAGGAAAACCACAGGAAAGCTTATCTAGGAATAAATTAATCAGGTGAAAAATCTCCACATGAAAACTGCAAAGCCTTGTGAAACAAATTGAAGAGGATACAAATAAATGGAAAGATATCCTGTGTTTATGGATTGTAAGGATTATTGATAGAAGGTCCATACTACCCTGTGACCTGTAGATTCAATATAATCCTATTGGAAATACCAATGTGATTGTTCACATTAGAAAACAGAATCTTGAAATTTATATGGAAGCACTAAAGACCCCAGCAGTCAAATGAGCATAATGAACCCCACACTTTTATGGCCATTGGATTTGTTTATTTATTAATTTTTTTCATGAAATATCCTTTGATCATGTTTTTCCTTTCCCCAAGATCCTTTCCAGCCAGTTTTATGGTCTTGCTCTCTCTTTCAAAAACAAACAAAAACACAACAAAAATCAAAACAGACAAACACATCAGGAAACACGTGCACACACACACACTCACACACACTCACACTCACTCACACACTCATTCAATCAATTCTGTTCCTCTAGAGAACCCTGGCTAATGCAGAAGGGGGCAGAGATGCATTTCCACGCTGCCACATTCACTAGCCCAAGGAGATGCCATAGATTTTTAGCAACTTTAACCCAGGTCCACCTGAGATTCATGAGAATTTGAGGACTAGCTGGTAGAGTGAAGTTGAATTGGAAATTTTATTAAAGAGCGAGAGAGGTACTCAGAAGGAAAGACAGACAGACCCAAGTGTGGAATGTGCTTGAAGAGTAGGACAAGTGAGGTGTTGAATATAGCTTTTTCAAGAGTGAGTAAGCAATTAGTTGTCTTAGCATCATTAGCTGTGTATACAGTTAGTGATCTCAGGTTACTGATAAGATTTTTATCTTGATAGGCCTCTCCACCCACGCAGCAATCCAAATCAGACCAAATCAGACCAAATTAGAAAAGCCCTGGTTTAATGGGTAAAGCATTCCCAGGTGATCCCCGCCCCCCAGAGGGAACGGAGACAGGAGACTGGAAAACCACGTGTCTGTTTTCTGGGGTGCAGCTTATATACTCCATGGGAGCGGTCTTGAACCTCTCTGGCGGAGGAGCTGTGTTTGGCGGGCTTTGAAGGGACGGGTTTGGGGAAAGAGATGGGGGAGGGGAGTTGAAGTGGATCTTCCACCAGAACATTCCCGACTCTTTGGGTATATGGATGCCAAGGTGCCAGGGGTTGAGGTGGAGCTTCCACCAGAACAGTTACAGCTCAAAAGGTTGTTCTCCCTTCTTCTTTCCTTTCCTCCCTCCCTCCCTTTCTTCTTCCTTCCTTTCTTCCCTTCTTTCCTACCCCTTCTCTCCCCTCCCTCTCCCTCTCCTCTTCCTTCTCTCTTTCTTCTTCGACTTGGTCTTGCTGTGTAGCCCTGGCTGGCCTAGAGCCTCCCTGTGTAGAAAAGAGTGGCCCCAAACTCAGAGATCTGCCTGCCTCTGTCTGAGGAATGCTGGGATTAAAGGTGTGTACTCAGTCCCCCTTTTATGATAAGGGGGAAGGTAAGGTGGCTTTGGAGATACGTTAGTTGTAATTATATTTGATGAGATAAAACTGGAAGCCGCTTAGGGTTCCCCAAGGAGTTTAGTCCTTTTTTTCCCCACTTTATATAGTATCTTCAGATGTGTTTGCCTTTTTACTCAGTGTAGTTTCCTGATAGGTCAAGGTGTTCAACTTTTTTTTTTCTTCATTTATTTCTTGGTAATTTGTACTTTTTNGGGGGGCGGGATTTGTTGCTCAATTAATTTGCTTATTTATCAATTGAACTATTTTTTCTTTTTTTAAAAAAGTTTTGTTTCGTTGTGTATATGGTGTGCTATGTGTGTGGTAGGTGTACTTGTTAGTGTGGATGTGTGCATGTGTGTGGTTGTGTGTGCCAGAGGCAGATGTTGATGTTGAGTCTCTCTCCCTGATTGCACTACACCTTTTATTTTGTATTTGTTGAGACAGAGTCTCTCCCAGAATCTGCAGCCCATTGGTTTGGGTGAGCGTGGTGGCTAATGAGCTTCAGGGATCTGGGGCTCTCCCTCTTCCCTGCCCCAGTACCATCATGCCCTGCTTCTTCTGTATCTTGTAGATCTTAATTATCTGTTGAATGAATCACTGGCAAAGATTTTCTCCCATTTTGTAGGCCATCCCTTCTCTCTTGTGCTTTGCTATGCAGAAATTTTAAATTTGTTTGATTTCTTAGTCTTTCGAGTATAGACTAGGTTTTTCCTTTTTCCTTTTTCTTTTTGTAGGTGTCATAGTACATAAAGCTTGTGGCACTTAGCATGTACTCGGAAATCTTCTGAGAAGGTAACCTCATTTAATACCATTGTGGCCCTATAAACAAGGGTCATTTTTATTGTCACTGGTTTTACAGATGAAGAAGAGGGACAGAGAGGTTTGTGTGCTCTGAGTTCTCCAGCTGGAAGCTGGTAGAGCTAGTGTTTGAATACGCTGTCTAGTTCCCAAGTTCTCATCTACACCACACAGGAAACCTGCACTGTGTGTCAGTTAGTNAGGTCAGTTAGCTTGTCTTGATCTGCACTGTTAGAGTTAACCGGGTCAGACTTGCAGCTTTGTGTCTCTGAGATAGTCTACCATCATCTGATCATTCCTGCTCTCACCATAGCTAACATTGAGACCTCCCTAGGACTCTTAGGGCTATGTTCTCTTTTTATTTTATCTTCTGCTTTGAGCAAGTTGCCTGGTCTCTCAGCCTGTCAGTGGCTCCTAAATCAGACCCCTCCTACCCGTTCCTAGTCGCCTTTGCTTTAATTTGGGCTATCTAAAGATTGCAAGGCTCCAGACTGGATCTTTTGCCTCTGTTTTTCTCTCCACTCAGCATGTTCTTTGGCCACTCCAGCCTTTGCTGATGAAGGAGCTTTTATTAGTATTAGACTCTGGTTTGGCTTTTGATGAAGTGTTGGTCTTGTGTCCCTGCTCCTTGCCACTGATTTCCAGAGCACTATCTCATTTCATCAGCTTCTCTCCCAGTTTGGTCCACCTCTGCCTCCCTGCTTCCCATGCCAGCTTTTTACTGTCCTATTGTTTNGCAGGAATTCATGCTTCAGCTTCCCTTCAAGACTCATTCCTCTGAGTCTTTCCCCNTCTGTTTATGTGGGAGACCCTGCTCCTGCTGAAGGTTAGCTCTCAGTTTTTGACTCTCCAAATCCTTCCTTTTAGTTGAATGCAGTTATGGCTTCAGTTTGAGTCACTTTGTTCATGGCTGTTGTGTTGGTATACTTGGTGTGTCTTTGATGCCAAATCCCTGGAAGATAAGAGTGCTGCCTGTGCCTGTTTCTGCAGAGCACACAACACAAGTTTTGACGTCATAAGGCCTGACATGCTACTTACAGAAGCATACGTTGGTGTCCTGACAATTTGATTTTAATTTTGCATGTTGAACATAATTTATGTATTTGTCTTTGAGAGGCAGATTCATGTATAAGCATCTGTTTATATATACACATGTGCACACATATCTATATACATATGCATATATAGGAAGAGCAGTTCTTCTTGCCATCTAGAAGTAATGTGCAACATCCTTTATTTTGAATGGTGTCCTCAAGGCAAATAGTGATTATTCCCTTTGATTAACTTCATGAGCAAAAAATTTCTACTTTGACAACTGTATTGTTTTGCCTGTGTTTTTTCCAATAATTAAGTTTCTCATTACCTTAATAACNCATGTGAAAAATAGTCACATTGTACAGAAAGATTATAATGGATAATGACTTTGTACTTTCTCCCCCCCATCTCCCTAAAAAGAGATGATTACAACTTTACTGAAATATAAATTATATAATTCATCCATTTAAACCATACAGTTAAAGATATGATACATTCTTAGATTGTACAATCCTTGATACTAAATTCTCTTTTTAGAAAATTTTCATTCTTTTTGAAAGAAACCCTATACCACTCTTTATCTCTCCACAGTCTGTCTCATCTATCACCTTTCCCTAGCCCTGAGCTAGGGAAACACAAATGTGCCTTCTGTGTTTGTAGGTGTGCTTGTAAGGAACATTCCATATTGTATGGGCTGTACTTAACTTATGTCATTTGCCCTACTGTTTACAATGCTCATCCAGGCTATAGGTTGTGCAAATGCTCTATTTCCTTTTATGGCTGAATTCCATTATATGGAGAGACCCCTTTTATCTTTTCATCAGTTGACAGATATTTGGATTATTCTACTTCTTAGGTAGCATGAATGTTGCTGCCATAAGCATTCAGAGGCAGATTTTTATGTGGACATTGTAATTGTTTGTCATTACACACACACACACACACACACACACACACACACACACACACACACCCCTCTCTCTCCCTCATCCAGAAATGGAGTTGATGTTTCGCTCACTCTGTGCTTAAGTTTTTCAGCAGCTGCCAAGCTCTAAGGTGAGTGTATCTTGTCACACTCCATTAGCAGTATAGGAGAGGTCCAGCTTCTATATCCTTGCTAACACTTCTCTGTTCATGTTTTTTTTCATGTTTTATGTTCATAATCCCAACAGCCAAAGAATGCCTTCTTGCTGTTTTTAGTTGAAAACTCCACATATTTTTTTTTTTTTTAGACAAAGTCTCACTGTGTAGCTCTGGCTGGCCTGGAACTCTGTATATAGACCAGGATCACAGAGATCCACCTGCCTCTGCCTCTGCCTCTCAGGTGCTGGGATCAAATGTATACACCACCACACCAAGCAAATAAAAAAATATATTTTAAATTATGCGTGTGTATTTGTGTGTGGCCATCTGTACTCATGCCCTGGGGCAGGAGTTGTTGGATTCCCCTTTGAGCTGGAGTTACAGATGTTTGTGAGCCACCTGATGTGGGCTCTGGGACTCCAACTCAGGTCTTCTGGAAGTGAGCAGTACATGCATGCTCTTAACCACTGAGACATCTCTCCAGCCCTGAAAACTTCATGTTAACTGAGAGATTCGGTGAGATGCCTTGTGAATGTATAAATGGCAAGAAAGAAGTGGTGTACATAGTTTAAGACAGTATCTTATCCAAAAGTAATTTAAAAGTTTTGATGTAGGGTGATTGAGATGGCTCCAAAGTGCTTGCCCTTCAAGCCTGATGACTTGCATTCAATCCCAGAACCCGGGTCAAGGAAGAAGAAGAGAACTGACTGTAGAGTTGTCCTCTGTCCTTGACAAGCATACCATGGCATGCATGCACCCACCTCCATCATATGCACCCATACACAATAATAATAAATGAAAATCTTTAAAATTCTATAGTTAGCACTCAGAATATTTGGGATCTTAGGGATGGTATTTCCCAACTCCGTACCCTTCATTCATACTGTATTTTTTTGTCTGTATCTTTTTGTGATGATTACTGTCTTCATGTCTATTTCTTAGCATTTATAGTGATTGCATTATCTTTAAAATACTTGTATACACTTAATACTCCCTCTTTTAGTAAAAAGGAAGGAGAAATATGCCATTTTGTTTTCTAGGCAACCATCATAAATCTACAGTGGGACTAAGAATATAAAGGTGTAAAGGGTAGTGAAGCCACTTTTTAAAAATGTACTTATTTATGTATTTTTTTTTAAAATGTGCATTGGTGTTTTGCCTGCATGTACGTCTGTGTGAGGGTATGGGATCCCCTGGAACTGGAGTTACAGACAGGCTTGAGCTGCCATGTGGGTGCTGGGAATTGAACATGGGTCTGCTGGAAGAGCAGTCAGTGCTCTTAACTGCTGAGCCACCTCTCCAGCCCCAGCAAGGCCATTTCTTTTGTAGTAGTTAAGGTACTTATGTTGGCCTTTCTCCGTAGGTAGGTGTGGCCTAGAATTAGAAGGCTGTGTCTTCCTTGCTATTCTGACATGAATATTTAGCAGTGCCGCCACTAACCCTAGGATCACACGGTAAATGTTAACAAGAAGCTCCAGAACTTGTGTTTTCCCTGTCCTAGTGTTTTTTCTACAAGAATGCTGACAGCTGGCATGGTTTTGTGACATCTAGCTGACTATTACATGTGTAGTTACGTGGGATTTTCCTAAGATCTGGACAGAGTGACTGGGTGTCATCACTTACATCTGTTTTATTGGAATTTCTTAGATATTTCCATCGCCATGATGTTTCTGCTAAGTAAGAGGCTGTTTTCTAAGAACTGAACCTTCTAATGNGCACCCAGGATGGAAGATATACTGTATATAGTATCTTCAGATGCATTTGCCACTTTTCTATGTGCATCTTAGTTTAGTGTTCTGAGGGGGAAACATGGGAAGTGTATTGTCTTTTTCAGTTGCTGTCTGGTATTTTCTTTTGAGTATGTTTTCCTTCCATTAGAGAATCCTTAGGGTCCTGAATATACATAAACGTGAGCAATTCTAGAAGCCCATCTTCTTTCCAGTACTAGACTCCACCAGTCTATAAAAGGAGTGAGTTTTGATTAGGGTAAAGTAGCAGTCAAATGTACCTTTGTTTGATATGTTATTGTATTTTTATATTGATGTTCCTCTCTTAACAAAAACCATTTTCTTGGATTATGATGTACTATTTGCTGTTTAATTGTAGTGTGAGTGGGAACTTGCTTGGCCACTAGGTGTCGCCTATTGGCTCTGCCCTTCCTCTAGTGCCACACTTAAAGGCCATCAGGAAGATTAGAGAGTAAGGGCAGACACAGTGTGGTTATCCCCTTTTCAGACTTAACTCTCCACTTCTGTTCTTCTGCGCTGGCAGACTGATGTTCAGCTAGGGCAAGTCTGGGAGCTCTAGATGAGTCTAACATCTCCTTTTCATCTATAAAATAGGGAAGTGGTGCTGGGGGTACTTTTGCTCATCTAGACATGTAGGTAATAAAACAATGGTAACATGTTTGCCGAGAATCGTAGGCAGTTTTTAATATAGTTTATTATCCTGGGAATCCTTGTTACCAGGCAGATGGTGATTGCATTTATTAATATTAATTTCCTTNCTCTTTAATATAATAATGCTGGCTGTTATGTACATTTATTATCTCTTCTAATCCTCACCCATGCCCTTCATACTTACCATTTTCTTCCTGAGTTTAGAGATGGGCTAATTTGCTTTAAGTTAATTGCTCCCCTTGCTTTCTGATCCTCCCCTCCATTTGGAACTTGATCATGGAAATGAGAGTCTGACTTGAGTCGTTGGATGTGGAAATTGCTAGGATGTGAGTCTGTAGAAGGTGCTGTGGAACTGGCAGCCCTTGGCTGGGAGCAGCCGTGTTTCCTTCAGTTGTCTGAGAGATGTGAGCAGCATGCTCTGGATGCAGGCACCCTTCAGGAAGGCCACAGGCTCTTTGCTGAATTACAAATTGTGTACATGTGGGGATCACTTCCTTTCACTCGCCTACCAATGAAGCACACATTATCACAGAAACTGCAGGGCACTTGACAATGTGGCTCTGACCTGGAGCGTCATAGCATGGAGCCTTCTTCTTATTCAATTAAGGACCCACTGAAAAGAAGAGAAGGCATTAGGGCTTGGGGTTTCTGAGAGCACTAGCTGATCTTTTCTCTTTTTACCTTAATTTGCATTAATTTCCAGATTTCTCCAATCATCTTAAAAATGGCTCTCTTAGGTTTTCTCTAGTCACAGGTGATTTCATTGTATTAGGTATCTTTCTAGTTGACTTCCCAGTTGTGTGGAGATTTCTATGGACCATAGAAAATGTGTAACAAATTCGAGATGAGAGACCTGTCAGGCAGGGAGCACTTCTCTGGGAAGTCAGGGCTGGCAGTGAGAGCCTCCCAGTTCTAACAGGCACACCCACAAGAGCTGCCTCCAACACTGTCACTTCTTTCTCTTTGTTCCCCTCTGGACTCACTTCCTGCCAGTGATTTGTGACATATTTTGCACCAGATCAAATAAGCCCCTGACACCTGATTGCTGAGTGCTTCTTGTTTACGGTTGCTTTCCAAGGACACAGAGACAAGATGGAAAGCTTAACGGTCGGTAATTAAATTTGCATCCGCTTGGTGACAGGACTCAAAGGCGCTTCCCCTCACATATGAATCTCATTGCAGAGTTCCTACTGTCTTTGACCATAAGCATCTAAGAAAGGCAAGATGTGGACAGGTAAACAAACATTGGTTGAGCCTGCTGCCTGTCATTATATGATGAATATTAAATAGACTCGCCAGGATTCCTTTCTTTTTTGACTGTCTTCTCTCCACCTACTTATTTAGCCAGGTTTATAATTGGTTTTAAATATAAGAACTGTGGCTTGAGGTGATTTATTATTATTATTGTTATTGTTATTAATTTCAGCCTTTTAAAAGGAAAGCAAGCATTGGAATGCTCTGNATTGGTTTAACACCCTTTGGTTGTGTATTTCTCACACACACTAATGAATAATTCAGCAAAGCCAAACACAATCTGCTGGTGGTATCTAGTGTGATTCACACTTGCTAATGAATAATTCCCTTTGGCCTTTATTGGCCAGCTCTGAGGAGTGACTTCTGAGACTCAGATGGGTTATTACTGGACTATTTGTCCCTGTCCTTGGGGCTTTGTGAGCCAAAGTCCAGTTCGGCTACACACTTCACATACCTTCTCTGAGTCTTCTGGGAAACATGGAGTTCTCTGCATTCCAGGCCCAGCTTTCAGCCTTCGANTCTTCCTGTGAAAGAGACTGTAACAGGATTCAGCTCCAGTATAATTTCATCAATTCGGTTCCTTCATTGTTTCATTCAAATAAAGAAATCTTTACTGAGTGCCTTATGATATACAAAGAACAGAACATGGGGTTGTGTGTACAATGGTGTGGTAGATCTGATGTGATGTGTCCTCAAAGGAAGTGAAGGGTCTGTAGGAGAGGTGTCTGGTCCAGTGGAGGATGCTCACAGTCTTTTGTCAAAATGATTAGTTACAATTTTCTCACACTGTTCTCAGATATGCATTTCAGTGCGTATTTGTTGGTGGTATTGGCTGAGAGTTATATTGCTCTGGATAACCTTAAATCTTGATTAATCTTGGAGATGTTCACAAGCTAAGTTCCTTAATATGATTCCAGATATGACTGAGTAAATGACTCTTGTTCATTTCTGCTGCACTGAAGTGTGGAATGTGGAATGACCCGGCATTACCGGCCTGCAGCGTCTCCAGGTGTCTAGTGTGGATTTATGTGAGCTCGAGTGCTATGCATACCTTAGAAATCAGGCTGTTAGCTGTAGAAATCTGCTGTCAGTGAGGTGCTCTTAGCCTCAGGAAGTTGCTTACAGCAGCCTGGATGTGCTTTAATGTTTGCTGGTCAACACCTACCTTGTCTCTTTCTGAGGCACATAATGTTCAATTCACAGGTCTGTAGGAGGCGTGTGATTAGTTCTGGTCAGTGAAATATAAGTAGAAGACACAGGTGTTTTCTTGATCAGCAAGGCCACTTTGTGCCCCACCCCCACCCCTTTCCTTGCTGAATCACCAATCTTGAGGCAGATGGTTCGAGAGGGTGCAGTCTCCACTAGACTGGGTGGAGTTGGGTCTACCTCTTTTCAGTTGACTCACACTGGTACATTAGCAAAAAAGGCAACTGTGTCCCAGGAAACACCTCAGAGCTGGACTTCCAGTGTTTGCTACAGTGTAGCCCAGGGAGTAACGCTGGGCAGCTGTTTTTGGGAACAAGGACCTGACACCCAACAAAATTTTAGCTAGCTTTATAGAATGTATTTCTATCTTTATCAAAAAAAATTTTGTAAATTGACAATTAAAGTTTTTATGTGGTACAAAGTACTGATATAATTTATGAATGGAATAACTATAAATGGAATACATTCATTATGGAATGTATTAGATATATTTTGCATTATTGTGGTCAAACGCTTGACACAGACAACTTAAAAGTAGGATTGCTTTTGGCTCCATAGTTGGTGTGTTTGGGCAGAACATCAGGGCATGTGGAACATGTGGCAGAGGCTGTACTTCACTTCTTACAGGACAGGAAGCAAAGATGTTGCAGGAAGGGACCAGAGCAAGAAACAATCCTGGTGACATTCCCCCAGTGACATTTCCCTCCATCTTGCCCCCATCATATGAATCCATTTAAGGACAAATCCATTCATCAGGTCAGATCTAACTGTCACTGGAAATGAAAGAGGATGATTGTTTGAGATTCAAGGCTAGCCTGGGGTAAAACCATGTCTCAAAATAATNAATTAAAAACAGGCAACACAAATGGCCAACAGATACATGAAAGTTCCACATCACTAATCATTATGGAGGTTGCCTTCCCTAATCCCTGAGGCATTCCTTAATCCAATAAAAATTAACCATCATAGCATAATTAAATCAAGCTAATTTAACATGTCCATTTCCTCAAATGCTTAGCAGTTTCTGTAGTTCAAATCTATGGAGTTTACTCTTAGTGATTTTGAAGTGTCCACATTTTATTATTTACTGCTCACTACCCTGTATAATCTAGGAGTCAAAGGACAGCAGANTAGGAATGGATGCCTCTGTCACACTGAGGCCTTGATGAGAGCTCTGCTNATCATTTGCCCATCTTCTCCCCTCCTCCAGCATCTGGTAACCAAAGTTCTGCTCCCTGCCTCTTGTCATTCAGGTGTTTGTAGATTTCACATGCAGGAGAGAATGTGTGATACTTATCTTTCTGTTTCTGCTTTATTTGACTTAGTGTACTGTTTTCCAGCATTTTTGCAAATGGTAGAATGTCTTGATTTGTCAAAGCTGACTGGATTGTGTGATGTATTTCTTCCACTTTTCGTTTATCTGTTCATCTGTTGGTGAACTCCTAGATTCTACCAGTAGGTGGTGTGAATAGCATCACACTGAACATAAGAGTGCAGACACTTCTTTAATCTATCAAGTTTACAGCTTCTGGATAGTGTTTTAGTTACTTGTCTTGCTACTGTGACAAGTTACCCCAGCAAACACAGCTTAAAGAAGGGAGGGTTTATTTTGGATTACAATTCTAAGATACATTCCATCATGGTTGGGAGGCCATGGTGTCTGAGGCAACTGGTCATCTGCATCTGTAGTCAGTCAGAAAGCAGAGGGAGATGAATGCTCCTGCCTAGCTCATTTTCTCCTTTTTATCCTGGGGACTTAAGGCCCTGGAGTGGTGACACCCACATTCAGGGTGAGTCTTCTCACCTCGATTAACTTAATTTAGCTGATTCCTTGTAGATACTCCCACAGACTAACTAAATCTAGGTCACTTCTCACAAGCATGCCCAGGAGTCTACTAGGTGATTTTAAAGTCTGTCAAACTGACACAGTGCTAACTATCACAGGTATATATGCTCATAAGTGGAGTTGCTAGATTGGATGCTGTTGTAATTTTAGTCTCTGAGGATCTGTATAGCATTTTCCATAATGACTATACTCATTTACATTGTCTCCAATGGTGAGTAAGCATCTCTTTTTCTATCCTCCTCACTGTTTGTCATTTTATTATCCCTTTATTAATTGTACCATTTTGATGACTATAGCATAGTGATTTTGATTTGGGTTTCTGTAGTGGTTAGTGATGCTGAGCAGTTTTCATGTAGTTATTGGGCTGTTTTCATTGGCTTTCCAAGATCAAAGTCTCACACTGTAGCTTAGGTTGGCCTTGAGCTTGAAGAAATCGTCCTGCCCCAACCTCTTGATTGCTGGGATTACACACATGCACCATCATGCCTGGCTGTGTTGTTTCTTGTGAGAAATGTCCCTTCAGGTCCATTGTCCCTTGTAAAATTGTGTTGCTATTATTTTCTGTGGAGTTGTCTGAGTTCCTTAGCTGGCTTGCCGTGTTTTCTCCCTATGTGTAGGTTGTATCTGTTAGTTTCCCTCTGGTAGATGTTTATTATACAGAAGTTTTCAATTGTGATGTAGTTCTTTTTGTCTGTTTGACTTGTGTCTATTGTTGCCTGTGCTCTTCAGATCAAATCTAAAAAGTTATGGTTCAAATCAATGTCCTATTGTGTGTCCCCTGTTTGTTGCTAGCAGTCTTACACTTTAGGTGTAATGTTTAAGTCTTTTTGTGTAAGCCAGTTTGAGTTCAGTTTTGGAAATGGTGTGAGATAAGGGAGGGTCCAGTTTCGTTCCTTTCATATGGATGTTCAGTTCCCCCAACATCATTTATTGAGCAGACTGTTTCCCAGAATATGTACTTGACAACTCTGTTAAACTTTAGATGACCATACATGTGTGGGCTTGTCACTTCTGCTTTCTTTATTCTGCCTTATTGGCCAGTGGTCTATGTTTATGTTGGTACCATGCTGTTTTCATTATCAACACTTTGCAATTTGAGTTAGGGTGTGTGCTGCCTCCATCTGTGTCATGGGCTAATGATTGTCCTGCCTATCCGGGGTGAACTTTAGGATTGTTTTTTTTTCTATTTCTATGAAAAAATGACATTGGGATTTAGGCAGGGCTTATATTGAATCTGGAAGATGGAATATCTTTCTATTTATATGTGCCTTCACAGTTTTCATAGCTTGTGTTGGCAGGCTTTTTTTAAACCTCCTGCTTGCTTACGTTTGTTTGTACTTGTTTTACTTTTTAATGCAGCTATTATTAATGGGGTTTTTGTTGATTTATTTATTTTTGTGGAGAGTTGAATGTTGGTGTATAGAAAACTGCTGTTGGTATATGCATGTTGGTTTTATACCCTACAACTTTACTGTATTTATTACTTTTAGCAGTCTTTGAATTATGTTACTAGCAAAAGTGACAATTTCTCCTTTTACTTTCCTATTAGACTACCTCCCCCCTCCCCCGTTAATTAATCTGGCCTTGAACTTGAGAACCATCTACCTCAGCCTTTTAAATCCTGGGATTACAAGTGCGCACCGCCATGCCCAATGCTTTCTTTAGTTCTTTAAAAAATACTAGCTGGGTGGTGGTGCATACTTTTGGTCCTAGCACTGGGGAGGCAGAGGCAGGTGGATCTCTATGAATCTGAGGCCAACCTGGTCTACAGAGAGTTACAGGGCAATCAGGGCTACACAGAGAAACCCTGTCTTGGGGGGAAAAAAAACCAAACAAATGGAATGATGCTGAATTTTGTTAAATACTTTTTCAGCACACTCAGTGCTTTGTTATTCTTTAAAAAATATGAAATGATGCTGAGTTTTTGTTAAATACTTTTTCTAGTGAAATGATTGTATGTTTGGTTTTTTTTTTTTTTTTTTTTTTTTTTTTTTTTTTTTTTTTTTTTTTTTTTTTTTTTTTGTCTTCCATGTAGAATTAGTTTCTATTTGGAATTGGAAGGATAGGAAAAAGTTGCAACTGTCAGACTTCAAATACCTTTGGTGTAGAGAGTCATGGGCTTGAGAGTAACTAGTAAATAGAGACCGTTGAGTTGAGCTTATTGTGAGCAATATTAATACATTGTAAGATGTGTCTGGTATGTTGAATTGGTGTGAGTGTCACTCTGCAACTTTTTCCCTTTTATGTGAGGGCCAAGTCCTTGAGNTATGCATGGTTTTTACATTTTAAGAAATTGTGGAGGAGGTGGGAGGGGAAGGGAGTACCATTTAAGAGGGGATGTGTGTGACCCATGAGCCTAAATTATGTTTGACACTTAGTGGAAAACATTGCTGACCCTGCATTTACACCCTTAAAATCTCTACAAACTGTTACCAGCAGCTGCCACACTTAGCACATCTTGAGTTTTTACAGAATTGGGAACTTCAGGGTTTCAGCAGGGTACGTGACAGCACAGTACGAGCACAGAACACATGTGCCTAAATTAACACACAGAAAATCGGCGGTGGGAGATATTCCAGAGGTTGAGGTGTGAACTTCCTGCCCCGCCCCATGCTGATGACACTTCTAGGACGTAAGTCCATTCTTATGGGAGTATATTTAATCTTCAGACTCAGTGTTAGACAGTGTAATATTTGGGGACAGTTTCAAAGATTCGAACTTACGTCCTGGCACCAGGGAACTGTCTTCTTGCTCATCTTAGGTGCTGNTACTTGGTTTTTGTTTCTTTCTTGTCCTGGTGGCAGTTTTGTTGTTTTGTTTTTACAATTTTTTTCTCTGTTCACTCACTCATTTTACTCACTTGAAGGTAATACTCAAGAGAAGTAAAAACATATGGCACTACCAAAACCTGTGCACAACTCATAACAAATATTTATCATAGCCAGAAAAATAGAAACAACCCCAAATGTCTATGAACTGATGAGCAGATAAACAAGCATGTATGTACATAGAATGGAATATTATTCTCCAATAAAAATGAAGTTCTAATATGCCCTATAANGTGCATGAATTTTGGAAACATGTCCAGTAAAAGCGATGCACAAAAGACCACATATTATACTATTCTACTTATTTGAAGATTTCATCCATAAATATGCAGTATGTCTTGATTCTGTTCACCTACCTCTAGTTCTCCTTAGTACCCCGATGGGGAGAGGCAGTGGAGGCCCCGCCCTTGGCTTAGGAGCTGTTGGCAGCTGTTGGCACCTGGGGGAGAATCACTTTTCTTCTGNAGGGGAGGAAGAGGTGTTTGGTCACTGGTAGGTTACCCATGCTCTAGTGGAGGGTCCCACACCCATGTGCATATGGGCAGCACTAATTAGACTAAGTGGGTTAAGTAAATACATTTTAAAATTCTTTAAAAACAGATTTCATTGNTGAAAGATGTTTATAACAGAAAAGTCGATGAGTGATTGCTTAGGGCTGCCTAGGGAGTGGAGTGAGGCTCAGGACCTAGTTAGAGCTCGTTGGCACAGAAGTTTCTTTGGGGCTGGGGGTAATAACAAGATCTTACACGTTATGGTAATTTCTGTACACTTGGTGAATATACTCAAAACTGTTGACTTGTACACTTNAAGTGGGTTAGTTTTATTGTGTGAATTCCATCTNAGAGATGTTAATATAATTCTCTAGTGGCTGGCATTATTTTCGAATGATGCTTGCTAACTCTTTGCCCTCTTTGTAAACAGCCATGATTTGAGTCTCTACATTGTATTTTACCTTCTTAAACTNACATCTTAAGAAAACAAGATTGACAGTNAAATTTCCTTTGACCCACCTATTTTATATATATATGCATATNTATATGCTTATTATACTTTCTGTACTAGCAAACATGAAGAAGTTTGTAAGACTATATATTGTGGCATTATATGTATTGACAAAACATAATAAACGACTCAGACACCCATGAGTAGGGAACATGTTAAGTTNAAGGTAAACCAGTGAGTATGAGATAATCCTCAAGATATTTAAGTTAATAAAGCAAGGTGCAGAATGTTATGTGACTATTTGTATAAACGCTTGCATATAGATAGAATATTCTAGAATCAACAGTAGTTACTTCTTTGAGAAGGTAAAATTTGAATGAGTCTTATAATACACAAGGGTTAGACTTTTAAAGTTATGTTTATAACTATGTAATTTTCCTAGCAGCATTATTTGTCAAAAGTAGAAATAACATACCTGTCTATCAGCTAATCAATGGAGTAACAACNTGTGGTTTGTCTGAACTTTTATTTATGTAGGGGTAANAAGAATTTTACAGTAGATCAGTTTTGTTTTGAGAAAATCTTAATTCAAGAAGGTGGTTAACTGTTCAGTGTTTAAAAACCTTCTACAGTCAGTTTCTAGAAGGCGCTGGTTGTGTGCCCGCTTTGAANCCATGTGGAATACTCTCTTTTAGGGTTCCTCCCCCTTNACCCCTAAGCCACTAATAGTACCACAATTATGTGGTTCCACAAGTCATTTCAACAACTGTCTTCTGACCCAGCTGTGTGGTCGCCATGTATCTTCAGGGCAGGAATGTGGCTTGCAAGGGACGATATCCAACTGCCCACAGTTATTTTAATGTCTCATGTGAAATGATAAATGAAGTTTATAGTTATAATAAAAGCAAGCCATTTTCCCCCAAGGTATAAAGAATGTGGAAGTAAAATTCATGTTGTCAGACGTGACTGCTATTTCTTTTTCTAAAAACCTCCTTCATTGAAGACTTCACACTAAAAACCAGACAAACAAAAACCCCAGCAGGATGAGTTTTCANTGTGAGCATTTATTATGGTTCAGCCCAATGAAGATGAATAAACATCACATTTTTATGTGATGGCTGTTCCTCTAGGGACTTATTTGGTTATNGGTATAACTGAAAAATTCTTGCAGTTTTTGCACCTTTGTGGTTTTCTTTGCAAACACTAACTTCACACAATTTGCGAAATATTTACTGTGATTCTTCCTGGTGCCAGGAAGACCCGTAACAGCTGCATAATTCCTACTGCTTGTTTTTTTGTGCCATCTGAGACTCTTGTCCTGATTACTGTCAGCCCTCCAGACTGCCCACACCTTTCCTACGGCAAGATTGCCGTCTGGAGGGTACAGGGTGGCTGGGCACAGTGTCAGACAGTGTGCCCACTGTGTAATGCTGGCATCTCTGAAAGAGGGCGGTTCCTTCCACTGGGACGTGGGGACTTGTAGAAATAGTTGNGCTTCTCCCGACGTCTGAATCTTTTGTTANATGAAGCTAGAATTTCCATGTTCCTTTTCCATTGGCAGGTGGTCTNTCTGCCCTTATGACTGTGTTTTCTCTTCAGAGATACCTCACTTTCTTCCTATTCTCATGCTTGCTACCCACTGACTCACAGCTGGAGTCTACCCCCATTCAGTTTCTCCTCCTGCATCAAACGGCACCCAGCTTTCGGCAACCAATGCCCCCCCTCCCTTTCTTTTTTTTTATCTTGTGCGTATCCTTGGAGACTTGGAAGTATCCTTTTATAATCCCGTTTAGCTAGGTCCCATTATGAATTTTGTAAGTCTAGGTGNATATTTGTGATTATTATTAGTGAGATAAGCTCATTCATTTGAACTAATGCAGAGAAGTACCACGTGGCTCTTTGAGTCAGTCCTTCCAGAGCAGAATTGAGGTAACACANGCCCAGAGAGTTCATTGGCTGCTTCAGATTCCACAGTGACTAATTATGGAACAGAATCTATAATTTAGAATTCCAGGTTCAGAGCATTTTCCATAGAATGCAGACTTAAAAGCTCAAAGACCTTGACCTCAAGGGTAAATTAACAGTGAACCAGGAGAAGATTGCTGCACCTCCGGATTAAAAAACAAAACAAACAAACAAACAAACAAAATGACCTAAGTAAAATATCTCAGCAAAGAAATACTTTGGTAAACACAATGGTAAGGGCTTTTAAATTTCTCCTTACCTTAGTTGCAATTAAAAAAAGTCACACATCTCGCTTTAATATAATTCTGACAAAAGCCTAAGTGTGACATTACTGTCCACATGACTCTTCTCTGTGTTAGAGAAGACAGACACCACAGGACCAGCTGTAGAGCCTCTCACGTGGCTGTAGGCAAGCCAGAAGCCACATGTTTCCTAGGTAAAGGGCTGACCTGTTACTATTCCTAGTTGTGTGTACAACATGTGTTAGGAGAAGCAATTATTTTTAGCTGACTGACTATGACCAAGATTAATAGCTCCTGAGAGGGGTATAATGAAAGGCTGCCCCAACTGGCTTCTACATTTTTCTTTATTTTTTCTGCTCTCATCCCTGTCACCTTTAAGTATCATCTGAATGTCATTCTGTGAGATTTGCCCCTTGGATGTGAAAGGCTACTCTTTCTTAATGATGGGTGCAGATTGGGCCTCAGGGCTGAGGAGCTTGGATGGTTGACAAGACCCAGAGGAGAATCTTCAGGTCTGTGGGAGTCACAGACTCAGGATGTTTACTCCAGAAAGGGGATGCCCGTGAATATTCAGCTGTTTGTCTGGGTCACTAGGGTGTGCTGAGTATCAAGCAGGAGATCAAGGCCTCCATTGTAGTGTCCTTGTAGCTCAGTGGTTCTNGGGTTTGGAACATTGTTTCTTATTCTGAACAGGTTATTTAGCTGAAATTGTAAACTATTTCTGGTTTTATAAAAGTTGGAAGCCTCATTGTGGTAGACTGAAAGTTAACTTCCAAACCACATCTCACTTCTGCCTTGAACTTTGAAGGCAGGTAGCTTGTCTAAGTTCGGATTGCATTTGCCAGTCTCCCTGCAGCTAGTTGTGACCGCACGGTTAAGAGGAATGCTGTGGTTGTTTGCAGAAAGCTTCTTTAAGAGACAGTTGCTGTGCCCTTGACTTTTTTTCTTAGGCCTTTCTTTTTATCCTGCTTCCTGCCATGTTCTGCCTTTGGATCTTGAAGAAGCAGGCCAGCCCTTAGAGAAGCCAGCTGGAAGGAGCGGCAGCTTCTAAGGCCTTCGTGGGAGCCACAGACCAGGCTGGTTAAGCCAGTGTTAGTTAAGGTTTCTGTCACCTGCAGGGAAACCTAAACCTAAGTAATATACCATTTTTCTCATGGCACAAGAGGGTAGTAAGTCCCTCACCCCTAGATTTCTGTTTCCCATCCTAAAGAGTATCAGAATTACAACCGATTCCTCTCCTGCCCTTTCAGCTCCAACAGCTTTTCAAAAGGTACAGAAAAGACAATGAATTGGTTAAGGAGTAAAGGCAGGGGAGCTGTATTCACGAGGCAGCCACNTGGAATGGGACCAGCAAGAAGGATGCATGAGAAATAACATGATGAGGACAACAAGCTGGTGGCCCTTGGGAATAGTTAGGTCAGAGAGTCCTCAGCACAGTTCAGNGCTGGGGCAGCAGCAGCTTCCTGATTGAGAGATGGCCTTAGGGATTCAACTTCATCCACTTTCTTGAGGCCTTGAGAGCTTTTTAAAACCTCTGGCTTCAAATGTCAANTCTGTGCAGTGCCCTGGGTCCTTTGCAAGGTACTGCTGTTTCTGTTTGCCTGGCATGTGGTATCTTTACTCTAGGACTGTGCTCAGTAGATTATAAGTACTGTATTAGTTACAGAGGCTTGTAAGTTATTATTTAATAGCCCTTTAAAAGATGTGAGAATGTGTAATTATTTCCATGAGTTAAAACTTGTGAAAAAGCAAAGGAGTGTTTGGCTGGCTGTGCTCATTAGCATTTTTACAGTGAATGGAGAGAGGTATTGTGTCAAGTGTTTCCTCTCTGTTTCTTCCCTTTAGCTTGAAGAATGGCAGGCTCTTGTCTTTTGTTCACACCAGCAAGAGTCCATTCAGCTGGAAAGAGAACAGTGTCCTCTGTGTGTACTCGGAGCATTTGAATGCATTTGGTCACACAGTAGTTGCTGTTTAATGACAATAAAATTGTGACCAGAGGAGATAAACATTTAAGGGATAGATGACAGGGCTGTTGATGTTAGCCTGGAGTTGTTCTTAGCTAAAGNTGCCTGGGCAGCAGGGAGGACTTTTAAGTCTGAAGCTGGGTGAAATCTGTGCTCCCAGCCCTTCAGAAATGTCATGTCTAGGCATTTTTTNAAAAAGTACTTTTAAATTGTTAAGACAGTGCTTTTCATGATCTAAAGTAGAAAGGNTCAGATCAAGTCAATGAATGTATATACACTGCACTCATATACTTACCATATATTTTTATGACGGGAACACTTAAAATCTAATCTCCTAGTAGTGTTTTGAGTATACCCACATTGTGCCGTAGCTATCTGGGGACCTTCGTTAATGGCTGATCATTTTGTATTTAATGAGCACATCTAAATTGTCTTTGTAAACTTGTAGAAATTTCCTTGACATATTTGCTAAACATAGTCATGTGTGTATGTTATATATTTGTGTGCATTTAATAATATGTACATATGAATATAAATCTATCTGTAGTGTGTGTATTTATAAAATATATAAATATATTACCTAATTAAAGAACTTCTGGGACTTTTTGGAGCATTAAAATTCAGAATTTGATCTATCTTTAACCATATAAAACCCTGGTTTGCTTGCCTTTTCATGGAAGAAAACATTTTTGAAAGTGTTTTTTCCCTGTGCAAACATACAGGACAAATCCTAATTCTCTTTCTTCTCTTTATATTTCTCCCCTTCCTATCTTGTGTGCTTAGTCATGGAGGGGATACCTTGCCATTGGGGTAGTGTTTGCGTGTCTATTGTCATAGAGTCCTGAGGTGTGTTTAGCCTTTTCTTTCCATTTAAAAAATTTTAGATTTACTTATTTTATGTGTGAGAGTATTTTACCTGTGTGTATATATCTGTACCATGTCCATACTTGGTGGCTTGGAGGTTTGAAGAGAGTGCCGGATCCCCTGGAACTGGAATTGTAGATGGTTGTGAGGCACAGGTAGGTGGTGAGAACCAAGTCCTCTGTAAGGGCACCAAGTGCTGTTAAGTGCAAGCGACTGCCTAGCCTGTGTTTTACCTTTCTGACTATTGCATCAGGCTAGTCAGCCTTTGTCCAGGATAACAAAAAATAAATTAATCAAGACATNNNTTACTAATGTCCTTGCCTTTTACGTAGGTGCATTTCATTCACAGCAGATGTTAAATGCCTCCTGCCTATCAGTAAGTGACAGATGATTACTCAAGCTGAGNCTCCACCTCAGTTTGGGGGAGGCTTTCGGACTGATCCCCAGGGCACAGAGTGTCAGTGTTTCAGGAAGTTGGAGTCTTCAAGAGAAGCTGAAAATGTATTTTTTTTCATTTTAAAAGCACCCTTTAAAAATTAATTTAGATTTAAAATCCATATGATCTTATCACAGCAAGTCTTTACACTTTGTAAGGAGTGAGGCCGTTTTGTTGTGAGCTAGTGCTACCTGGAGAGGTTATGTAACCTTGTGTCCAGAGTAGATGTGGGTTCCTATCAGGGAAAGTAGTCAGACCAATGAAAAACATATGGTGACATGTAATGATACTTAAAGTAACATTTCCACCATCTCACTCCAGGGTGAGGCCTCTAGCTGACAAACTAAACTTGTGCATTTGAACCTCCAGTCTGTTTTATATGACCTAACTGGAAATTATGAACTGATAGGCAAGGCTCATCAAATNCTGAGGAGTGCCTCAAATAAGAACAGCAGAATACAAAGCACAGAAACAGAAAACAAAAACTAAAGACAGAAAAAGGAACCAGAGAAACAAGACAGTATATGCCGTTCTTGGGTCTGTACCTGAAGGAGTCAAAGTCGGTATACAAGGGTAGTGTAGCATGAATTCTAATAGATCTTTTAATAAAAATCCGGAACCAGACATTAGGGTAAATGCTGAAAGATCAGAGAGACAAAGGAACAAGCCATTGTCACGTCTCACCTCGCCAACTCTACAAATTCTCTGACTGAATGTTTCTGAGTCCTTCGCTGGAAAGGGAAGCTGAAAAAGCTTTAGTTCCTGTCTCCTCAAGCCTTATATACCTTTCTCCTCCCAGCCATCACTTCCTGGTGCTGAGATTAATGGCGTGTGTGCTTCCCAAGTACTGGGATTAAAGGTGTAAAATCTCAAGTTGGGATTAAAGGCCTATGACTCCCAAGTGCTGGGAATTAAAGGTGTGTGCCACCACTGCCTGGCTCTGTTTCTCTCCTAGACTGAGTCAATCTCATGTAGTCTGGGGTGACTTCGAACTCACAGAGATCCAGACGGATCTCTGCCTCCCGAGTGCTAGGATTAAAGGTGTGTGCCACCACTGCCTGGCTTCTATGTTTAATCTAGTGGCTTGTTCTGTTTTCTGATCTTTAGGCAAATTTTATTAGGGTACACAATATATCACCACAGGGTAGTATACAGAGCCGTACACACTGGAGGATTATTCACATCTGCCAAGTTATGAATCAGCCTAGGTTCCATCGAAGGGTGAATGGATAAAGAAAATGTGTGGACTGTGGACACAGTGGAGTATTATTTATCCATAGTGATATGGATATGCATAGTGATATGCAAACAATCATGTTTGCAAGGAAAAATGAATATTAGTGGAGGTGAACATGTTAAATGAAATGAGCCAGACTCTGAAAGACAAATATTACATTTTCTCTGAAATGTAGATTTCAGATTAAAAAAATTATGCAAGTCAAAGGGGGATTACCTAGGAAGAAACAGAGGACTAGCTGGGGCTGGAGGAGATGAGAGATGGCCACGGGGGAGGTTGAATATGGTCAAAATACGTTAAATGTATACATGAAAATCATAAAAGGAAGCATTATTTATACAACCACATATGCTAGTTAAAAGGGGGGAAGTAACTTTCTAAGTGGGTCAGTGTGACAGATACATTCAATGACTAGTCATATCTGAGTCCTTTTGCATTAATGGTCAATGGAGTAAGAAAGCCTTTGTTCTGAGGGAAATGGTTCTATAACCTGCTTTTTCTTTCTTTGTTTAAAACTGTATCAAACCATTCTACTATTTTATTTAACATGTACATTTTATTATTATATGTAAAGTATGATTTAAAAGAGAGCAAAATAATTTCAAATCTTTAAAACAAATAATGAATATTCTTAAATAGATGAAAGAAAATATCTTCAAACAGGATCAAGATACTAATAAAGGAAAAAATTCACATTGATAGTGTTGTTAGTTGTAATGTTGTACTTTTTAGAAAACATGCTGTCCATATATATTATAAACACACACATACACACCCAAAACTACAATCAAAATATTATGACATCTGGGGTTGCTTTGAAATAATACAGAAATAATGGTAGAATAGAAGAAATAAGAATATTAAATGATAATCATTATTGATGTTGTGTAATGTTTACCCATTAATTATTACATAATTCTCTACTTTTATGTTTTTGAAATTTCTCATTATGAAACAGTAAAAAGAAGAATATTATTAAATGAGCAAGAATGATTTCTCAATGGTGGGCTGACCAACCAGGCCCAGAACCAGGGTTAGGGGTTGGCCCACCCCGATATCCACCCCATCTGTGATCTGCCAGAGCATGCAAAGGGACTGGTCCTGCGGACTCAAAGCTGCAGGACCTCCATGACACAGAGCAACAACAAGATAACCAACAGAAGTTCCAGGGAGGGCACAGCATTGATAGTGTAGCAGAAACCAGAGGCCTCAAGCCAGACCAATCACTCTTTGCAATGAACACTTGCAAGTAAAGATATATGGATAAAAGGGCTTACTGCATGACTCACTGCATCACACTACAGCTTCCACAATGAGATTGATTTTTTCCTTTCTTCTTTTTGTTTTCTTAAATTTTATTTTATTTTGAGGGGTGAGGTTGCAAGAGCAGAGGGCGGAAATAAATGGGATAGAAATGCATGATGTGAAAGACACAAAGAATAAGTAAAAAAGTTAGATTTCTCAAAAGTAAAAATATGGTAGCAGAAGTAAACAATTTTCATAAAAGTATTAGAAAATACAAAGATGCTTTCCTTGAAAATGTGTGGGGGTTGTGGGATGCAAACAATTAAAGTGAGAGAAGAAATATAAGAAATTAGAGGATCCATCCGCAGGGTCCAGTATTTAGGAGTAGGCGTGAAGTTAACAAAAAAGTTATAGAAGATGGTAACTTCTTGTATCAAAGGGGCTTGCTCAGTGACTTGTCTGATGTGTGGAGATGACCCATTGAACTACTTAACCCTGGGATTTCTGAGCTCTGAGATAGCAGGGAGGGAGAGGAGAAGGTCCTGAGAGTTGGATACAGCTCTTATTTCTGCCCTCAGCTGGGCTGGGTAGTGTAGTGTTCCAGCTGGTCTCAGGCCACCCCTTCCAGACAGTTGAGCTCATGTTTTGCTTGGTCAAAGATTTGACGTTGGTACAGGCTTAGGGCAGGTTTCCACCCATCTCCCTGTTTTCAGCTCCACTCTAAGACACATCTGCTTTTAGGAGCATCTGGTTCTTGTAAATTCTGAGGCTTTCAGGAGAAGGTGGCAAGGAGTGAGGGTGCTTGGGTCTTTCTGCTTGCTCCAAGCAATGGAGGGGCTTCAACCTTTACTGTTCTATTAATTACCTTCCCTTTGCCCCTTAACATGTGTGGAGTCACATCCTTCATTTACTGTTACCTTTTCTTCCATTCTTTTTGTCTCTGACTTTTTGTTGTTATTTTGTTTTAACTTTCCCTCCCTCCCTC
>LZPO01075987.1:139027-154932 GCA_001675575.1 Neotoma lepida | reverse complement strand
GACCCCTTCCCACCTTTCTTGAGACAAGGTCTTGCTATCTAGCCTTGACTGGCCTAGAATGCACTACATAGACCAGGCTGGCTTTGAACTTACAAAGATCTGCTTGCCTCTATTGTTTTAATTCCTTTACAAGATTATCATCAAGATTTGGGAAAGGAGTCAGATGCATGTTTTGACATAATCATATTTAAATAGAAGTTAATTTGTTGTGTTAATCATTAACTTGGGTATCAGTTTCTGTTCCTGAGGTCTATTTGAAAGAAATAAGAAATCAATTCAATACAGAATTCATTTCTTCCTTCTAAAAGTCTCCATGTCTACTGCCACCCACATTGGTTCAATTCTGTATAGTTGATATGTTGTGGCCCTGGATGTTAACTTAGCCATGGTTTCTATACTGTTTGGGGTCTTCTTTAAGCACTTGATGTGTGTGTGTTGTCACCCAGCTGGATCCTGCAGCCTTGTGACCGCCAAGTGATATCCTAGTTTATTCTTGTGTCCTCTTGGCTCTTGCTAGATCTGAATTCAATGGATGCTTAGTGATCAAGTCTACACCCCACATTTTATCCTTTGTTTTTATGTGTGCTTTATGTAATTCTGTTTGGTGTCTTCTTGGCCTTTTGCTCAGAGCATAGCCAAGAGAGAAGAGCAATGGGTTTATTTTGGAGATAATATTTCTACATTTAACATGTCATTTTTTTCTTCAGTTTCAGGAGTATTTTATTGAGATTGTGGATTTATCTGTGGCATTTACAATGGAGCTCGACTGCTTACTCTGAGGGAAGCCCTGGGACTGGTGTTGTGATTTTCCCTTCATGCATGGCCTGTTTCACAGTGGGTTTGCTTAATGAGTCACCTATAAACAGGCGCCTCTGTTTATTTGAAGCTCTTGTCTCTTAGCACAGTATAGCTTCAATTGTTCAGTGTGCTCTCTTGTATTAGTAACAATGCTGTCATTTTCTCTAAAGTCCCCATTTTATTAGAGAAACTCTTTAATAGCGTCACACATTCGACAGTTATGCATTTCTGTGCGTACTTACCGACCCCAGCACGGTGTTTAATGAATTATTGAACTTTGAGGAACCTTTGAGGAACAGGGGCTTTATGTGGCTGAGCAGCAGACATGAGAACGCGCTATCCTCCAGAGCACTGAACAGACAGAATGGAGGCTGGATCAGACAATATAAGCACTGAGTGAATGATGGTGATACCATGAAATATTTACACCCTGAGCATGCGAAGAGGGAGGAGANTGTGGAGGAGAGTGTATGGGTTTTATCGTTTGGGGCTGAACCTGACACCTATAACTCTCTACTCTGTGATCTTAAAAGCAAAACAGGAAGAGAGTAAGAAAAAAGACTGAGAAAGAAATGAAGGAAGGGAGGGCAGGATGGAAGAAGGACGGAGAGAATCTTGGTTTGGGGATATCTTGTTTGCAGTCTCCTATCACAAAAGGAAGAGCCTTCTGTAGCCAGTGACCTTCCTAAGGACTGAGTTCTAACTGGTCCTCAAACAGAGACTACAAGCATCAGAAATGATTTCTCTTGCTGTTACAACTTAATCATTGTATCATTAATGTGCCTTAGAAGTTGTCACCTTATTACCTGTGAAATCAGAGGGGTGATTAGCAAAGAGGTGATCAGTATTATTTTCAGACAGAATATGAAGAGGATTTATTTCTTCACAGAATGTTATTTGAAATTGGTTTGTGTTGAATATCCTTANTATATTCTGTGAGAAAATAGAACAATGAAGAAAGATATCTGGCTTACTTGGAAAGGTCTAGAAGATATCTATCAGATAATTTCTAAAGTCTGCCAGTATAGAAAAGAACTATGACAGCCAGGCATGGTGAGGTGCATCTATGACCCTAGCACTCTGAGGTGGAGGTAGGAATTCAAGGCCAACCTGGGCTACAAACCAAGCTCCTGTCTACCCCTCAAATAAAAGGACTAAAATAAAAATGCTAGCCCAATTATTTTTGCCCCTTTGCCTGATATTTTGAATGTAAATTTCTCTTGTAGTGATAANTCTTTTAAGATGTCATGATGTTATGTGACTTATTAAAAATAATTATTGTAGGTGAGTAAAGATTGACAAGAGAAAAATTTGCTTCATTAATTTTTAATTTTACTCTTGATTTATTTAAAAAGCTCACAGATGAGAGGGTGTATTTTAATATAGTGATTCTGTGTTTTGTTTTTGGGTCTTGTATTTATAAGGGAGTTCAGATTGGCCTTAGCCATTGGCTTTCGAGGATCATTTGGCTTTGGACCCCACTGTGAGCACCTGAAAGTCTGACATGTGTGCTAGACTATGTTATTTGCCCTTTGATAACACTGACCAAGTTGACAAGCTTCTGACATTTGTCCAGGTAAGGTAGTAATTCTAAGAAGGAAAACTCAGTGCTACTGTCCTTTGCAACGGAAATATTTTTCCAGTGTACACTAGAAAAGGGGAATTTTACAGGGATTTTGAATTTGTTCAGTAGAAACTCAGTGCATATAGAAGTTGTAGTGTAGGGGCCCNCCCAGTCAGTAAAAGTGGTTGGGAACTATCTGGGACAGGATACATCAAATTTAAACAGCAGAAGGAAGCTTTCATTTGTATCTTCATTATTTTTGTTGCTACAATGATATATTGGAAAGAATTGGGATTTCAGAGTGTGAATNATGTGGATGTCAGTCCCATCTCTGCCACTTCCTTGTTTGATTTCTGGAAAGTTTTGGACCCAATACTCCATTTTTCTTACCTAGAAATAGGGCTTATTTGAATTTATCCCTCAGGCTTGTTAAAACTTCTAAGCATTGAGTACCATGTCCAGTGTATGAGTGGATGTTTAGNCCCCTACCCAACATGTGGTGGGTACCAGTTGCTTACCTAGCAAGTGGATGGGTACCAATGCCTTACCCAGATATATGCAGATACAAGCCGCTAACTGAACATATGATAGATATCAGCCCCTCACCCAGCCCCTTTCCTGTTCTTTTTCCTTTTCCTTTGAGCCAAGCATGCTTTATCTAGGAGGTGGAGCTTTTAGATGTTCTTGATTGATGAAGGGATGAACCAGTGAACCAGAAAGGCAGAGTGCTGTGTACAGTCTTGTGAGGAGATGAGAGGAGCTGTGTGTGTGATGGAGAGTATGCAGGCAAGATGGGCCAAATCTACTTGTTGGAAGCAGATTTGGTGTTGGTGTCTGGAGACACCATCTGAACTTCCACTGTCAACACTGGCTTCACAGCACTGAAGTTGGGAGTGTCTAAAGAGCTGGAACTTGATTTCCTCTTGACCTCTTACTGAAAATATTACTCTTTTGGAATGTTAAAAAGATAAAACCAATTTAGAGAAAACCAAAGATCTTTCTGTGCTCAGCTTCTATCTCTGACTGAAGCACTTTGCTAGATGTTCAGCATGACAAATATAAATACCAGATTTCCATGTGTTACCCGTGTATTCCTTATAAGAAGTCTAGCAGAGGCCCGTGTGTGCTCACTGTGGTCCTGTTCTTGGTGGTTTCTGTGGTACCAATACAGACCAGAGCCCCTCCTCTCCAGGCTTACATTCTGATAGAGGAGGCAAGCCAGGAAACAGTGACCATTATAAAGGTAATGAAGCCATGAACGGAAGGGTGGGGTTGCTTTAGTTAGAGTGATCTGAAATGGTGTTTGATGTGAAAACCCACATATGACAAGGACAGTTGTTCCAGCCACAGGGACAAAGATCCATGGTGCTGATAAGTNTTTTTCAAAAAGGAGGCAAAGGTGGTCAGTGACCAGAATTTATGGACAAAGAGTCAAAGACAGATCTTAAAAGCACGTTTAGTCTGGAGGTAAAGATTTAGGTTCTATCACAACTCTGTGGAAAGCACTGGAAGGGCTAAGGTGAAGAATGTGTATAAAGTGACCTGTCCATCTGCTTTGTTATTNTATATATATATATGTACATGTATGTGTGTATGTATGAGGGCCAGAGTAGAATTAGGGAGAAAGTCTTGCCAAGGATGTGCCGATGGCCCCAGGGGCAGGACGTGATTACAGAGGCGGATGGAAGGGGAGAGACTTAGGATATAATCTTGAGGCAAAGGTGACAGGATTTCTTGTGAGACTGGATGAGGATGTTTGAGAGGCCAGAGACACCAGAGTGGCTTGGATTTTAGTGACTAGACTGTAACCATTTATGGCAATCAGAAGACTGAGGAAGAACAGGGTCCTTTGGACAGATACACGTCTGGTACCTAATTGGCATCCAAGGGGCTATTGGGAGTCACGAATCTGAAGATGAGGGCAGGAGGCCCAGCATGTAGCTGCTGGTTGGAAGCCGTGGGACATCTTCTCACAGACCATTGTTCTTTGGCTTGTAACAGTCTTTGAGGTCTTGGCTTTCCTGGGCTATTGTGTGTGCCTTCACCTCTCCCTATCTCTGGCCCTGCTGCCAGGCTGTCCCATGCCCAACAAACACATTCCTTCCAGGCAAAAGCAAAAGGTGACATACAGCAGGAGCCAGATTGTCCACGACAGACTTGTAAGCAACAGGATAATCTCATTGTTCCTCCTGCTACTTAAAATAAAGGTAATATTGATTTTATAGCAGCAGTTGGAGTCCTAAGGCATTGTATTGATTAAGCGTCTAGTGAGAATTTGTAGGGCAGCCTTCTGAGCTGCAGCCACAGGGCATCTCCCCACTGGGCCAGGCCTCTGTGCTGACCTTACTATTAGAAGTGTTTAGTCTAGGCTCTGGTCAGAGCATTTATTTTACCTGATGAATGGCTTAATCCAGCCCGTCACCTTAATCTGACCTTAAAGATGGGAACCCCACTCTTTTGTTCTTAGTGAATGTGGAGACTGATTTTGGCACTCTTTGGAGCTGTGTTAGCAGCCACAGGAGGCTTTATGGTGACTCTTNCACTGTTTAAACCTCCTCTTAATGCTGTAATCTAGCTGAAGACCTTTGTTTTCTTCCTTCTGATGCTTTTCTGGAGAAGAGTTAGTTTATGGATTACTTTTTTTTTAAATAGGGGGAGGTACCTCTTGTAACACTGCTATTACTAAGCCCATGGACCTCTTCAATGTTCATTTTCCATCAAGGAGAGTAATTTACTTGTAGTTTTTGTGACATGAAGCATTTAATATGTAAGTCAGGCTTCATAGCATTTACAGACCTTGTTCTGAGGATAACTAGGATAATTCCATAGCAATTGAGGTAAACTGTTCATTCTTCTAAGTATAGAAAGAGTCCCCAGAAATTATCTAAAAATAGTAGTTTTATGTAAAAAAGAGTTTTGCCTGTCTACTGTAATCAGATTCTTCTGTTTTCTCCTGTGTCTGGTAGTTTGGGCTGGATTGTTCACAGGTTGCTGTGAGCATCACATGAGTTACTACAGGCCAAGGAGCTTGACACAGTAAGTGCTCAACTGATCTTTGGTGTTATTAACTGCTATGAGGTGATGTTTAGCTACAGCTGCCTTTTATGTCATCCCCAATACCCAGCACAGGCCCAGGCACACAGGCTGCTATTTAGGTAGATGCTCAGTGACTGATGGCTGCCGCCAGCATTTGGGATTTCCTTCCACCCTTGTAACATCGGAGCTCATTTTATGTCTGTTCTAAAATGCTCTAGGTACTTGACATCCTTTCATCCTTCATATGGTTTCTCTCAAAAGGAGCCACATGCATTTGACTGTTTGCACATCTGCCTGCATTCTTTGTTCGCTGCCAGAGAGAATACAAGTTTCAAACCTTTTCACGGTTAAAAGCTAATCAACCTAATGTTCCTAGTACAGCGCCTGACACGGCAGCACTAACTGCCTTCCTGCTTCTCAGTTCTGCCTTTGAGGAGGTTTGCTGGGTGCAAGCTGGCGACCCTTTGGGAGGGAGGAGACAAGATGATTACTTTGTAGCCTAGCCGGTTGGTGCATGGTTAGAGCAATGGATAGGCTAAGTTTAAGTAGAAAAGTAGCCGGTGTTTGGCTTGTGAGCAGTTATTTTAGGGGTGTTTTGAGAGTTGTCTGAAATATACACTTCTTGGGGTTGCTGCTGCTTATGATCTCAGATGTCTTGTCCATGTCAAAACTTGCCTTGTTTCTTTGTTTNCTTTGAATCAGGAAAATGTTCATGAGCACGCTTGGATTCCTTCTCAAGTGTGCATTTGGGCTCATCACCCCTGGCTACCAAGAACATGCGACTGTTTATTTTGGTTGTCTTTTTTTTATGTTCAGCTAATTAACCCACAAAAGTTAATCCTCACTTCTTTGGAAAAGCAAAGACTTACATATTAGCTGTTTTCAGAGACATTTGCATTTTCATGAAAGCAAGTGCACTGTTCACTGCTTTTGGACCCACCTCTCCACATATGCAGTGGATGGCTTTCTGAAGTCAGGATTCAGAGCAAATCACAACTGTCCTGAGTTACTGGAGTTCTCTTTTATGTTAGCCGTGAAAATGCGTATGTCAAACATGAGGAGGTGGGGTTGCGTTATATCCACTTATCTTGCTTTCTTGTGTGAGTGTGGTAGAGGGAGGGAAGGAGGGAGGGAGGAAGCGAGTGAGNGAGAGACAGACGGACAGACAGAGAGACAGACGGACAGACAGAGACAGAGACATGCTGTTGAAATTGAAACTTTTACTTCAAAAAATCTGGGCACCGATTAAATGCCCAGATGCCAGGGCCAGAGTACTTGGATTTGAGTACTGGCTGTGCCACTTAGTTAATTATGTAACTTTANACAAGCCACTGGATTTCTCTGTTCCTTTACATTCACTATCTATCAGGTGGGGACAACTGTGTTAACGCCNTTGAGGTTGCTCTGAGGCTCCCAAGTGTTCATCTGGATACAGCGTTTAGAGCAAAGCTTTGTGCAGAGCTGGTCCTTAGTTGTCATTTCTAGCAGTCATTAGCAATTGCAGGAGTTTAAAAAGAAAGAGGAAACTGCTAATTGTTAATCCAGGCCAGGTGTCTATAGAATACTTTAGGAACTGTGGCTGGTCTTGTGGGTTTATGTTACTAGTTCAAGGAGGTTACTGTTGTAACAAAAACTATCAAAATCCTATGTGGTGTCTTCAAAGTAACCTTGATTTCTTGCTTATGTAGCTGGGTGGTGGAACACTTACCTCCATGCATTCCATTATTAGCGTCAGTCAGCTGAGGAGCCCTGGAAGGCACAACAAGGCTGGGAGGTCACCTCAGGTTATCTCCACCTAAGCCAGTGTGGGAAGAGAGCAGGGGGGATGTGTTTAGGAGTGTTCCTCAGGTCTCTGAGAATGGAGAAGTGAGAAAAGCATTGTCTCCAAACTCCAAACTGAAACTCCACAATTTATAATTGTTCCATTGGGTGGTTAGAAAATTCATCCTTACAGCAGCTTCCAAAGATGACATAGATTTTATGCAAAAAAGTGTGACAATATACGAAAATGATTTTTTAAGTTGGGTTTTCTAATTTCCAAGAGTTCCCAAGTATGCCCAGGAATTTCTGAGAAAATCATTAAGGGGTTTTCAAGGCCAAATAAGTTTTAAAGTAAAGTAAAATGATTAAAAAAAAAATGCTCACATTCTTAAATTGTAAAGAAGCGTTAATGGGAAATGTGGGTGCAATTTAATCTGTTTATTCTGCTGGTGAGTTGGACCTTGAGAAGTAGCAGGATGTGGTTTGCTAACAAAGGCCTTAAACAGCCCCGTTCGTGGGTCTTGGTCACATTTTGCATTTTGAGCTTTTGGATATNTTTCTCCCTTATATTCCTCCTTTTTATTCCTTTATTTTCTAATAAAATATTTGCTGCAGTGAAACCTAAGAACAGGAATCACACTGCATGAATGACACAGGTGCTTGATCTGGTGAAGTCAGTGCCAGAGAGGAAAGGTACCGTGTGTGCGTGTGTGTGTGTGGGGGGCAGGGTGTGTGTGGGTGTGTGTACTTGTATGTGTTCATGCATGTGGAGGCCCGAGGTTGACTCAGTGACATCAGGAGTGATTTTGGATTACTCTTCCTTGAGTCAGGGTGTCGTTATAGCTGGTCTTGCTAGCCAGCTTGTTTTGGGGTTCTCCTGTCTCCAAGTTCTGAGGCTGGAATTACACGNGGGTGCTCATGCCCTCTTGGCATTTATGTGGATTCTGGGAGTTGGACTCTATTCCTTAGGCTGCACTTAACCACGGAGCCATCTCCCCAGCTCTTCCTCTGTGTTTGTGATAGTCACATTCCTGACTCTGCTTTGGTTTCTTCCTGACTCCTTTGCTGCCTCTTGGATCATGACTTTCTTTCCCTAGATTGGTCCTATCTCTTCAAGTGAGGCTTTTCTGAATGGTTGTTTGGGAGATGTCGTTTGAGAAGCCACTGTAATGCTGTATCNGCTCAGCAGCATTATTTACAATAACCTCACAGAGGGGAAACCCCAAGTATAACTAAATGATGACTGGATAAAAATGTGGCATATTCATACAATGGAANGCTATTTGGCAATCCTGAATAGTGAGACACTGGTACATACTACAGTCTAGATGGGTGAGCCTTGAAACCATATGTTAAGTAAAAGAATCCAATGACACAGACCTACATGGTACATGATTCCATGTGTAGAACAGGCAAGCCAATGGAGATAGGAGGCGATTAATGGTTGCCAAGAGTAGGAGAGAGAAAGATGGGGAAGTATGGAGGGGTAATGAAAATGGTCTGAAATTAGTCATAATGATGATTGACTAATTCTGTGACTATACTGTCTGACCTGTACACTTTAAAAGGGTAAATTGTACGATGTGAGCATTGTAACTTAAAGGTGCCACACCCTAGCTTTCTCTCTGATCTGCTCCCTCATGACCTCTTTGACTTGTCTCTTCATTCTCCTCTTGCTCCTGATCCACCTAGATTGGGGTCCACTCCAGTCCTGCAGCAGGGCAAACGCTCCTGTCTCAGCTTTTCTGTACTTCTCTCACACTAGCTGTCTGCACACATGGGTGTCTGCTTTCTCCTGGGTCTCTGTTCNCAGGAGACTTTGGCCGATTGCCCAGAAAACAGTACTTCTGCCTCATGTGCTGGAGTCTCTGGCCCCACTGCCCTGCTTTGGTTGTCTCTGTATTTCCTCCCATTCTCTGCTACACACCTGTGTTCTTGCTTGGCTTTGTGTGTCCTCCTCAGAAGGTGGGGTCCAGGAGGCAGTAGCCATGCTGTATCCCTTGTCTAATCTATATAGTAGTGTAGACCAGATGTCTCTATGAAGCTGCAGCAGGAGAAAGGCATNGTCCTGGTGCTGGTGATGTGTCTACATTGATAGTGTTTTTGAGGACTGTCCCACATTGATACTGTATATTTGATGAGTATATTTGGGAAGANAAAAACTACGTATGTGTACTTTGAAAAACAAACATTCAGTTTACGGCGCCTTTACAGTGTGATCATGCATCCATCCATTCATTCTTTGTGGTGCAGAAGATTTAATTCAGATCCTCATACATTCTAAGCCTGCTTTCTATCACTAGGCTACACTCGGCCACTCCAAGTATGATTTCTTTTGGCTTCTTTATCCTACTTCCTTATTCCAACCAGAGTGCCCAGTGAGTTGCCCTGAACGCTGCACTTTAAAATGTGATGGCCACTAGGTGGCGCAGCAGCACTGCTCTCCATCAGCTGAGCCCCAGAACACTGACATTGCTCCAGATGACTGGGTTTCTGGGTGTCAGGGAAATTGTTTTATTGGTAATGGGCATAGTGTAATATATTCTTCTCCACCCAATGCAGCTATTTAATGCCCTGAAACATGCCCCTCCGTGGCCATGGCCTGTTAACTTTGCTTATTTGGTGTAATAATTAGCAGAATTTCTCACTAACAGGGGTACTTACCAACACCTCACACCTCTGCTGTGTTTTTGTACGTGATGGATTGTACATTCTCAGAAAAAGTTGGGAAGGTCAAAGGTTAACCTGGGTCTAACAGGGCTACTTTCTGCACATTTGTCCAGGATAGGTTTATATTAACTTGCTCTGAGCCTCTTCAGACCAGAGTTGTGTGGAATACAAACATTTCCGAGCTTTTATGTAAGGGCTCAGTGAAGGTTTGTAAACATAACACTGTTAATTTTCTACCTTGTAGAATGATAGAAAAATAAATGAATAGCTGCCTGCATTGGATGACACTTGCTACTCAGAACTGTGTGTGTTGGAAGTGTGCAAGTATACACAGTGAGCCTGGTACAAGCACCACATCTTAGGTTAAAATGGAGAAGAGAAGTCACACATGGAATTTTAATACTTTCCATGGCTGTAAGCTAGGCTCCATTTAATTCTTTGTGGTTTTACAAGCCCTGCAAGGCTCCTACTATTTCTATGCCAACAATTTTATCATTTACAGAGCATGATCAGAATTAACTCAGAGAAGAGCAAACAGGCTAAAACTAAGTTGAAAGTAAGAAATGCTTTGGTTGGGCCATTCGCTTGTCCTCCGTGACCTTAGGCAGCCTGCTTACCATATCTTTGCTTTGATTCTCCCATTTCCTACAGTTGGCACAATGCCCCATGCTCTCCTGAGTCTGGTGAAAATGAAATGGGAACTCTTCACAATTCTTCTGCTTGGATTTATTTTCCTAGCCCCGAATAAAAGTGAGGTGTGATTATAATCACTTAAGACAACTAAGGAGGTTCCTGTGTTGACTCCAAGATGAATTGTAGGACTTTTAAAGGGAAGATTATTACAGTCTGAAATCTCTCAGACTTTGCCACTCATGCTGGGAATATATATATTATAATTTGCCCTGGCTGTCCTTGTCCTTACTCTGTAAACCAGGCTGGCCTGTAACTCACAGAGATCTGCCTGCCTCTGCCTCCTGAGTGCTGGGATTAAAGGTAAGTGCCACCACCGCCTGGCTGGGGAGTACACATTTATGAGTTCTAGCCCTCACTTTTAAACACCTGCCACTTTGCGGCTTCTGTTTCTGCTCATGTCCGTGTGTGCACCTATGGTGCCTGTATGGATTTAATTGCAAGAAACAGCAATGAGGGGTAGATTCTGTATAGGAGCCTCCTGAGAAGCAGAGAAATGAGCTCAGGCTGAGCCTCTAGAGCTGGGCTTCTAAAGGAGTGTTATTTATGGTCAAGAAGCCCCACATCTGCCACGTGTGGGCAGGATAGGAATCAGGAAGCCATCATTAGAATGTTCCATTTGTGAGAACAGACAGCTGTAGCTGCAGCCAGAGACAGCCAGGAATGAGGAAGGTGCCACATGACAACTGGCGTTTAAAAGGTATGAGTTAGTGGCCATTTCCTGGACTTCTGCTGAAAATTCAGTGTTTGCACAACCCTGTTGTCTGCAGAAAAAGCCCAAACCTCAAGACTATTTCCTTTCTATCTTCTGAGTCTCTCATATCAGGTCATGGGCATGGTGGGGCCAAGTACTCATCCAGAGCCTTGGCTGCAAATTGGCCCAAAGCAGTGTTTCATTTTTTTTTCCAGAGCAGCAAATAGTTAGCAAGTACCTAAATGTGGGTCAGTGGCGTTGACTTCTGTGTTTTGTGCATGGCCCCACCAGCCACTGTGCATGGACACTGTGTTCACTACCATTCTCTCTGGCTCCCCAAGCTCTAGATTCTGTGGTTTGATTTCCATCCCCTGGTTCAGACCCAGCCCATGCCTCCCTGGGCTTTCTCAGTAGTCTCCTCATCTGGCCTCCAACCTCCTGGCTTGGTTCCTTTGAACTCAACCATCTTATACATCTGTCTCTTATACACATCTAGATGTGTATAAGAGACAGGAATGGTACTGTTCTTAAAAAACAACAAAAAACCAAAACAAAACTATGCCTTCACTGTGTTCCTGCCCTGCTCAAAAGCCTTTTGTGGCTGCTCATTACATTCAGGATGGAATCCAGACTACTCAGCCAGACTCTCTGGACCTTCCATAATCAGGGCACAGCCTATCATCTCGCCTTATCTTCCACTCTCCCCTGCTGAAAGCGAGTGTTAGCCAAAGGTCTAATCACTGCCTCTTGATCACCAGCTTTGATTACTGACTTGGTAGCGACGCTGCCCTTATTACCTGGCAATCTCAGTTTTCTGCTTTCTTCTTCTCATCACTTTGGCACATAGTTTCCCTCCTTTGTTCAGACTTCTTACAGCACTATTTACTAAGGCGTTTTGATTTTATTACCTGCATTGTTAGTTTTCTTTTCCTCTGGTTTTCATGTAGGCTGTATAAATATTTGTTATGGATTGATTGATTTGTTGATTCTGCATGGCTTTGACATCCACTTGCTTGGGAAAGGGGGTTGGTGGAGGGTCAGTGTGGGGCTGAAGCAGAAGCCTGTCTCTGTGACTTTGTCCTTTTGATTTCTAGTGAAAGGACAAATTAACTATTTGCTTTGAGCAAACTAATGCAGTGTTTTGTGGATTTAGTGTTTGAAAAGGACCCTGGGAGGGAAAGCCTGAGAGTTGAGCTCTTACCCCTGTGTGCTAGGCTGGATGAGCTCCACTCTTACCACAGCCTTTCAGTTTGCTTAAGTGAGGGTTGTGAAATCACAGTGGAATTTGTGCTTGCTTGCCAGAGAGGAGGAGGAAGAAAGGGTCTGAGTAAATCAGACATGCAAATTAGCCAGGCCCATGGGCTTTAACAAATTACACAATAAAGTCCCAAGAAATTAATTTTGTCTTTTTTTAGGTTTTGTTTCTACAGGGTAACAGGGTGTGTGTGTGTGTGTGTGTGTGTGCGTGTGTGCACGCGCACATGATTTGTTTGTGAGTGCATGTGTGTGTGTGTGCATTTGTATGTGTGTGTGAAAGCGGCTATTAATATATTTGCTTTAGACTAGAAGTCCTCAAACTTTTGTCTGTCCAGCCCTTTTGTACTGAAGTTTCCTGAGGACCCCCAAGCCTCTTGTTTATGTGGAGGCTCGTCTATTGCAGTTACTGTGTTTGGAACCAAGCAGAATTACAAAGCAACTTTATTCATTTAATAATAGCAGAAACTGTGACTTTTTTTTTAACCAAAAGTAACTTTTCCAATACAAAAATTATCAAAAAGAGTGATGTTGTTTTTTTTTATATACTAGCAAATCGCCTTGTTGTCTAGCACAGCACAAGCTGTGTTCTCATATCTAATTTTACACATAGTTGTTATGTTGTTTTGATTGAAGCATTTGGACAAAATCCAGTCTTCCTCAGATATTGAAGAGGAGAACATTTGAGTGTGCTTCTTAGTGTTAAATGTTCCTATTTTTCCTTGATATTATACTGCAACTTGCCAGGGGGCCCTTTATTTTTATTTTATCTATTTATTTTTACAATGGCAGTTTTAAAATTAACCAATTAACAAATAATAATTGTGTATCTGGAATGCATCGTGCTATTGTGTCTGGGGCATGTGTATATTGTGGGATGGCGAAGTGAAGCTAATTAGCATATCCATCACTTGCTTGTCATTTAGAACTGGTCTTTTAACAGCTTAGAAAATGTACATTGGTCTGAACTGGAGTGACCAGGACTCACTGTTCTGTCCACCCACTTAGTAACTGACTAATGGATCTCCTCTTCACCTCAGTCCCTGCAGCGTCTCCAGACTGCTCTCCCATGCTGTGTTTCTATGGGTTGGACTCCAAGTGTCCACATGGAGATCTTGCNTTCTGTTTAGCCACCAAGTAAAACAAGCAAATACTAATATTATGAGAATATTATTATTGATCATGTGGATCCTTTGCCAAACCACCAGACTAGAGGCCAGTTGGGAAAATTTCNGTAGCAAAGNTTGAGAGTAGAAGAGGAGTTTTAGTGCTTATTTCTTCAAGGCGAATTTCTTTTAGGTCCTGGAGGTTAGTCTGAATGAGGCCATCGGGAGAAAATTTCTTTCCTGTTCTCCCATTTCTTANCCTAGGATCAGGATTCCTGGCTTTACTTATCATTTTTTAAATTTAGTTTTTAAAGATGTATTTATTTTTATTCTATGTGTCTAGGTGTATGCCTGTGTACCACCTGAGTGCAGTGCTCACAGAGCAGAAGAGAGTTATAGATGATTGTAAGCCACCATGTGGGTGCCGGGAACTGAACCCTGGTCCTCCGAAAGAGCAGGAAGCTCAGAATGGCTGAGCCATCTCTCCAGCCTGATTTTTTATTTGAAAAAACGTAGGGGGAGTTTTTGTTTTGTTTTTTCAAATCTGCCCTTGGTGATAATAAATGTTCAACCTAAGTCACGANGATGGTGGTTGTTATTAGTGTTTGTTAGAAGATCTCGAACATCAACCACCGTTCAGATGACTGTTCCCGCCACAGGGTCCAGCTGTGGGGACTTTGGGAAGGAGAGCCTTCTCCAGAGCAAGCCCTGTTTTGGGCAGCAAGCACACATTGTTTCAGTCGGTGTCCCACTGCAAGCCTTTGCCTGTGTGTGTTTGCTCGTGTGTGGATTTGCTTAGGCTCAGCGGTCTCCGGTTCTTGAACACCGTCCGAGCTCCACAGAGCAGCTTCTTTCACTGCCGGAGCAGACTCCAGATGAGAGGCAGCAATTAAGTGATCATGTAATAGAAGACTCCCAATTTGCCAGTTTCTTTTTTTAACTTCTTGGGTGGTTGGGGCACATCATTGAAACAGTTACCACATTTACTCAAGAGTTTGTCCTTTCTATTAAAAGAGATTCCAGCCAAGTGCCTTAAGGTAAGCGGAGGGGATTGTGTAACAGAGGCTCCTGCAAACTGGTCTTTATTGTTCAAGAAGACTGAGTCTTTTGTGCTTCAGCTTGGCACCAGCACCAGTTTTAATTTAACAGTCCAGCTCCTTTAATGATCAATTCTCTATTGTGTTCTGAATTTGGTACACTCCCAGTTTACTCTCCAAGCCATCAGCTTCTTCGGAGAAACGGGGGCNNGAGTGTCAGAAGAGACCCNCTCATTTGGTGATGAGTCCCAAACCCCTTATTTGTGCATGCTCACCAGGGGACTACCCATACTGTGTGCTTTGCTGACGTTTTGTACAGCCTTGCCTAATCCTCATGGAGGGTTTGGATGCCGGGTGGTTTTCTTCTTCTGTTGCTACTGTGACAGGGATAAGCATGTACCAGATCCCCCTTATCTCACACCTGGAACCCAGAACCCCCAGTGTGGTCACCTGCCTTAGAGTTTCTTTTCACACACTGTCTATTGTAACCCATTCAGTTGGATTCCTGGTTTAAAGCTGTAAATCAATTGTATATTACTTCCATGCTTAAGCTCCTCAGAGGCTCTGAGTTGCACATGAACTAAGGTCCTCCTTTGCTGGAGGACAAGCCCTAATCATCTGGCTTCTCCGGTCTCTCAGAACCACCTGCAGTCTGTTGGACTCCAGATTTGCTGGCTAACCACCTTCCTTCTGTCTCCAGCCTCTGCAGGCTGGGTCTTCCTCAGAGTGTAGACACTCCTTCCACAGATGCTTACTCTGTTACAGCTTCTCGTAGTTTGAGTCTTACCCAAAGCCTCTGGTTTTGTGCTCCGTTGACCAGCTAGGCTAGAGTAACCTTGTTCCATTGCACCACTAGATTCTGTTTTTAAAGATATTTGGTTTAGAATGTTCCAGACTCTTCTCCCTCTTCCCCCCCCCCTTCATTTATATATATTTAAGTATATGTGTATCTATGTGTGTGTACATGCACGTGTGTACATGAGTGCTTGGAGTCCAAAAGAGGGCATTGGATCCCCCACAGCTGGAGCTGCAGGCAGCTGTGACTACCAATGAGAGTGCTGGGGACCAAATTCAGGTCTCAACTCTTAACCACCGAGCCTTCTCCAGCTTCTGCAACAACAGTCTTAAAGTGGCTTTATAAACAGTTTACGTAGAGTCACTAAGCATATTAGAATAATATTGTGACATGGTATTTAGAGAAATTCTTCTTGTAATTAATGAGATCTACTTCTTTTAAGGCAGAAAATTAGTTCCTTATTGCGATGAAAGATGCTATACAAAAAAATATTCTATCT